>JBCNJP010012379.1:0-13902 GCA_039602395.1 Deinandra increscens subsp. villosa
TTTTCAGGAAATGTATTTCAGACATTTTTATTAATTACTTTTGCAAACAACAACTTTGTAGTGTTTTAAATGAATCTGCTGAAGTACAATTTAAACTCTGTTTTGTAAAACAGATATTATGATTATTTTATCTCTCTTTTATGGCTTGGTTGTGACTAAAGACTTGGATCCTGTTCTGGATTAGACCCACACGGTTAGACTCCGTTAGTTGAAATTGGGGGTCTGACAATTTTGATACAATCGAAAGAGTAAAGTTTTTTATTTTATATATAACATCATTGTACGCATTTTGAAGGTAAACAATGCTCGTTTTTATGGTGTAATATTTTTTAAAAAATATTGTCGTATCTAAGAGTTATGAAGGTATAAAAAATGGGGGGGGGGGGGGACGTGATAAAAAGTCAAAAATGCGTTTCCATATATTTTTTTTATTTTATTTTTCTCTCTAACTATACTTTGGAGGAACGTGAAAGATGAAGAATATCAAAACCAAGAGATCGTGAAGCTCGCTTGCACTACGAATTAACTAGGGTTCTACTCATGTTCTAATTAATAAACTTGGTATTATTCAAAACATTTGGTTTGTTTTCCCTGCCCGCATCTAGGATTAACATTTATTTGATTTCCTGTTTTGAACATGGTTTGCGTTTGACTTTTGTTTTGACATTAGTATTTTCACATATGAATAATCGTTTAATGTTTTAGCTTGTTTTCTCAATTAGTCTTATGATTCATATAATCGTGAATGCATCATAAGCATTAAAAGATATGTGATCCTTAAAAATGCTAGATGTAATCATCATCTGTCTAATAATCACTAGACTAAGGGGCCGTTTGTTTCAATCTGTTTCATTTGGTGCTGAATGAATAAGCTGTCTGTATGGTAAAGAGGTGCTGGATCAATAAGGTGCTGAATCATTATGTGCTGTTTATTTGAACATCTGAATGACTTGTTTGTATGGTAAAAAAAACACTAATAAATCAGTGTGAGAACAAAAAAGTTTATTTTTTTTTCTTTAATTACCTTGTCCCATATTGGTGTGGGAACAAAACACCATTCATTCATTACCTTATCCCACATTGGTTTGAGAACAAAAAGTCTATTTTTTTTCTTGCATTTAGCTTGTCCCACATTGGTGTAGGAACTAAAACATTGCTAGCTTATATATGAAAACTTACATGACATGTTAAGTTATTATGTTGTGTTTTACTCGAGTATCTACCCGCGCGCAGGGGGGTGCAAATTTGGCAAAATTGCCTTCCCGTACGCACGACCTGCGGACACGAATGCAGCTCTAAAAACCGGGGTCAAGCATAAAATTCATTTTTTTTTCATTCCCTTTTTTTTAGCTCCAAGACTCATCATTTCCAAAAACTTTTTTGGTTTTTGTTTCATTCCGTTTCGTTTTGTTCATTTCCGAGAAAAGGTCTCCAGCTCGCGTCCCACATAGCCCATGTCTGTATGCTCCAGCCTTCAAAACTCGCCTGGATCGGACAGACAAGAAAGTCTGTTTCGGTCAGCTCCTCTGCGGCGAAACAAACACTCCTATATCGATAAAACATCTGAATCGCTAAGCAACTTTATTATTAAGACGCCATTAAGACGAAACAAACAGCCCCTAAGATTAATAGCTCATTGAAATTCTACATCTTGTGAAACAAGCTAATAGACAATGAATCATTTTTCTAACTTCAAAATACGTGTATTTATACAATATTAGAATGAGCATAAGAACTCTTGATTCGATCAAACATCTGCTCATAGAAATTAGGATCATCAGCTTTGATTAATAGTATTAGTCATTTAGATGATTAATGACTAACAAATACCATTCCAATAATTGAATTTTATACAAAAAGTTGTAAATTAAAATTCGAAATCTCTGCAAAGTTAAATTGTTAATCTTCAATCCAGGAGACAAAGCATCAAGAAATTGAAGCTTAATTATAGGAAACACTTTTGCCAAAATTACCCTAACTAAAACAGATAAATTCCCTAATCCATAACTTGCCTACTGAAGTCTAGTACCAAGAACAGTTCTTGCTATTAACTATACTTGACCATAATATATACTTCTAAAATCCTTAGGGATAACTGTTCCAAACAAGAGAAAGGAAGCAATTCCTTTAAGTGTTGGACTATGACGGAACATGAAGTATATACAATGCTTAACTTGAAAAAAATTCAAGTATGACAATATAGATATTACACTATCTGACCAACAAGTTGTTGCCTTAATCAGAAATATGTGAACATTCTTATGACCAAACAATTGTCGTCTTAATAAGAAAAGTTGAGCGTTCTAAAGAAAGCGGATTTGGATGGAACCGGACATTCTTATTGAAGAATATTCCATAATCCATCACCTAAAGAATAAAACGTGAATCTATATCAGATGCCTGATCTGAGATGATTCGGTTTCATGAAACTAATATATTAATTATGCAATGGTTTGCTTAAATATTCAAACCCATAACCCTGTATATTATTACAAGATTAAGTTGGTCTAACTAGTAGACCAAGATAGGTTTAAGCAAAACTATTTGCGAATATAAGGTTTAAATTGATAATCTTAGAGAACGCTAGATCTAGAAAAGGCAATTGGGAGCACTATGTTAATAATCATGTTTGTGATAATTACATACTGGGCCAAGTAGTTTGATTTAATTAGTTAATATTAAACAATGGATTTGATCATCGGATGATTGAGAAGTTATTTGCTTAAATGCAGACTCTGGATAAAGATCGACAGAGATAAGTTACTTCTAGGGCTAGTTCAAAACCATTAAGTATTTGAACGATATTATAAATAATTATTATATGTATGTCACTGTACACGGTTACATAATGATATGATTGGAAGGATATCATAACAAACATATTGTATTGATATAGTCATGTATTTATAAGATACTAATTTTATAAATACATAAGCCATCTCAAGTGACCTCAGAATGAGTTTGTTTCATTCAGAGTCTTAGAATGAATAATGAGTAATCATTGAAGATGGGTTATGTGATAACCTGGATTTTCAGTGTTCACCAAGGGCACTTATTATCACATATCACTTGAGCATACTACACCGTTTAGGTAACAGTAGTGGAAGTATAGAAACATTAAATAAAAGACAACTAACACGGTATCAAAATTTGGCTATAAATGAATAGGAAACTATCATTTAGACATCATGTCACACCCGGATCAACGGGTTTGGTGCGAGTGAGATGGAATCATTATCGCGGATACATAGAACGACTTCTAGTAAGTTCAAACACTATATAAAAACATTACATCATTTATATTATAGCGGAAAGAGTGGTGAAATGATAATGTCTTACATTTGAAAATAAAAGTCTTAAATTAATATTAAAAACATAATTTAGCTTATATTGGATAGTTCAGGGCTACGATTCCGGAAAAGTAGCTCTGATAGTTATGTTGAAGCCCCATTTGCATGTCTTTCATTTGAAATTCAATTACCTGAGAAATCATGAGTTTAAAAGGTTAACCATAAAGTTGGTGAGGTTCACAGGTTTATGACTCTACGTATAAGGTTTGTAAAACATTTTTGGCATACTAAAATATTACTCTGGCTTACCATTATGGTTGTATGATCTCACCTGAACCTTGATTTCAAATAATAATGGTTTACCCACCCATGGTATCTCGCCCGAGAGATACCAAACAGAGCAGAATAACTGACGTGTACCCCAAGACAATTTCTACAGAGTCAGGATTGGAGCGACCAAGTCAGGGTAGGGTTGACAACCCAAATAGATCTATTCACTAGTTATCGTTTCATAAAGAACTAACTGAAATCAATTAATAGTGAGATTCGGTTGTACAAACGTTTATAAGGATAATGTACCATAGTTTGGGCAGCAGTAAGAGAAAAAGCAGTCATAGGCTAACAGATAAACCCTAATATTAAGTAAAAACATTTGTCAGTTCATGATTTTTCCCCCAAGAGTATAAAATAGTTATAAAGAAAAAGGACCATGAAACTCACATGATCAGTGGGTAGGATGGATTAAACCGGAGAATGCACTAGCAAGTATCGTCCTAATAAATGTAATAAGACAATTTACATAAGGGTATAATCATTTGAGCAACAATTGTGACTCAAGTGATACCGGTCAAGTTTTGACATATAATCCCGTTTGTATTCGTTTGAAAAACCCGTTTGTTAGTATTTATTAGTGGAAATAAATACATACGTCTTGTTTTATATTTATGTCAAATAAATATAAGAGGAGTAAAATAAATGAAAACAATTCATTTAAGATAAATAAATAAAGTCTTGAATATTAATTTTAAATAATAATGTTTATTATTATTTATATTCGTTTGATTGATTATTTAGTTATTTACATGGTTATAATTATTGTCAAAATAATTATATTGACTTGTTAGAATAATTAAATTATTACAAGTCGTAACAGTTTTTAAAACTTAACATAAGTTAGTAAAATAATAATGATAATTTATTATTTATACTTACGCAAGATATATAAGATCTTTAGTTAATATTCATATTTATTATTTAAATAATTATAATCAACTAATTTGGTGAGTTTTAAATAAAGCATAGTTTAAAACTTTTATAAAAATAATTATATGTCGAAGAATAATTATTTAAAGTTTATCACGTCATAAGACGTCTATCATTTAAATCATTGGAAGTTACGTTTCGAGTAAAAACGTTTAATAATCTAGGAAATAGAAATCATTTAATATTTTATAAACTAAAATATTTATTTCTATATTAGAGATCTAAAACATTCAGAAAATAATATATTGAGAGGACTTGGATTTTATAAAAGTTTATTTATTATAAACTTTTTTGGTCGTTCTATGAAAACAAGACATGTGATGATTAAAAGATTTCAAAGTTTACGTTTTTGTGTATATCGCCATGTCAGTCCCGGATTTCTTAATGCGCAACGTCTTATTGCTTTGATTACTTTTAATCATCAAATTCATGATAAAAGGGTTATAAAGTACTTAAACGCATGTATGGCTTTGAGTATATTTTTATAAAATTAATATTGTAGAAATATATTTTCTTAACTTGTAAAAGCCAATGTTTTGGAATCTAACTTTTTATAGAAATTTTCTATTGTTTTAAAAACATGTCTTTTTATGTTTGAATACACATTAAAGTCCAAGAATTTATGTCAAAATAATCTTTTGACATAAATATTAGTTTTACCATGTTTGGCCAAAGTATATATGTATACTTTGATCTTTTATATTTTTAATAACACAGTCATGTGTTAGTTTTTAAAATTCTTTTCATCAAAATGAGTTTTTTATATTTTATATGTCCAACTTAGTAAATAGTATAATAGATCTTTATGAAATTTAAATCCGTGACAATAAAATATATTTTGTGAAATTCTTTTATGTCCTTCTTCATTTTAGTTCATGCCAAATATTTTTATAAGTTATGATCAAATATGTATATTACCAACAATATATAATCTATACTTAAATCCACTAACACAAATGTGTTAGGACCAAAATATAAACATAAACATAAATTTAAATGAAGGTTAACACCCATGGATTTATTTATTTCATTTGTTAGTCATTTTTATCATAAATTAGATTTCTAAATAGAATCCAATATCACTTATGTGTTAGGACAAGATAGATTAAATGGCATGATCTTATTAAGAACAATAACTCATTTTATGCTTTCTTGGATAAAAATCCATTAGGGTTTGTTCTTGATAAAAAAAGAAATAAAATGCATAAGAACATAAGATGGTGATCTATGTGCACATCAATACTTTCCATGGATTTCTTGATGTGTTTTACCCATTTCTTTGGCAACATTAAGTCAGAAAGACATGAAAAGAAATGTTTAGATAATAGAAGATTAGATGATGAACTAGTTAGTTGTTTTAGTTCAAGAAAATGTAGAAAAACTTGGGATTTGTTGTCAAGACTTGAGGCTTTATTTGGGTGTTAGAATGTGTAGGAAATATATAAGAAAAATAGGTTTAAAAGACTCACAAAAAATTGTGAGTGAAAACTGAGAAGGAGAGGGTGGATGGTGGTGGTTCACGGCGGTTGCCAGGCGGGTCAACGGTGGCACTGTGGCTGCTCTCTATGGCGGCAGGGTAGAGCAGTGATGGTGGCTCGGCGGTGGTGGGGCTGGGTTCGGCCGAAAAGGGAGAAAGGAGAGGGAAGAAGGGTGTTGTGGTGTAATGGATGGTGACTGGTGATGGGTTCTTATGGACTAATCCTTGGTCATCACACACTAGGTAATCCCATTGTTTAAGAGTTAAGTACTTTGCCAACTATCAAGATATGATGGTTTAGGTTGACAGAAATGCAGCATGCAAGCATATGTTTGCATCAAAAGATTTGCTTCTTGTCAACACAGGAGCTGGCACATCTCTAATAACATTCTCCAAAGGATGATACTTACTAATTCTTCTATCTTGAAACATTGGGAACTTATGGCTTCTTCCATTTATGGGAATGTTGAGTTGAGAGAGTATCACATCAAACTCATCATTATCAACTAGTGAGATGGGATCGCGTGCTGTGTTTAACTCTTCAGAACTAGGCATTGACTCACATTATCCATGTTTAAAACTGAGTTCATTTGATATAAAATCATTTTAATTTGAGGGCTCAGTAAATCTAGAGTCAGAATTCTCCAAAGAATCTGAAATGCCATTTTCTGATTTAACTTGAGCCGGAGAATCAGTTGAAGCAATTTCTGTTTGAACTTTAGTTAGAGGTGCTTTCGTTTGAACTTGAACCAGAATAGCATTCGCTTCAAAAAAGATGACTTCAGTAGAGTTATACACAAGCCAATCTGGCTTCAAAGGCTTGGTGCTGAGTGAAGAAAAGAATGGAGGGTCGATTGAAAAGTTCTTGATATTCTTCCTCCAATGTTCATCAGCTGAAGTTTTGATTTCCTGTTCCTACACAAAATTACTAACAGGCTTCGCAACAGTTATGTTGAAGGCGGTGGTTAGTGCATCAATGTCATATAACTGGGTGGGCTGAGAAGTAAAGTTGTTCTTTGTTTTTTCATTAAGGAAAACATTTAGAGTTTCTTCAACAACCTTAGTTCTCTGGCTGTATACCCTGTATGCCTTTGACACACAGCAGCTTGAAGCAACAATGTATTCAGCTTCAGCAGTAGAAATAGATACACAAGTCTGTTTCTTGCATTTCCATGAGATAAGTCTCTCTCCTAAAAACTGACATCCGCCTGAAGTTGACTTTTTATCCAGGTTGCAGCCTCCATAATCACTATCAGTGAATGAAGGTGAAATCAGAATTCTTAGTTAGACCTAGTTTAGGTTGACCCTTCAAGTATCTGAATATTCTTTTAACTGCCAACACGTGAAATTCCTTTGGTGATGCTTGTTACCTTGCACATAGGCAAACACTGAACATATTGTCTGGCCGACTTGTTGTGAGGTACATCAAAGATCCAATCATTGCTCTATACATATGCTCATCCACAAGTTCACCACTAGAGTCACTTGAAATCTTGTGGGATGAGGGGATGGGAGTCTTGGCACTAGAAGCTGACTACATATCAAAACGTTTAAGCATATCTTGAATATAGTTAGATTGATTAAAGAAAATACCAGAGGCAGTTCGCTTCACTTGCAGCCCCATGAAGAAACTGGGTTCTCTCATTGAGCTCATCTCGAACTTTGCTAGCATAAGAGCTTCAAATTCTTTACAAAGAGCAGAATTGGACGAACAAAAGATGATGTCATCCACATAAACTTGTACCATCAAAATATATTTACAAACCTTCTCGATGAAGTGTGTTTTGTCAATTGCTTCTCTCTTATATCCATTTTCCAAAAGATAATTGGAAAGAGTTTCATACCAAGTTCTAGGAGCCTGTTTGAGACCATATACAGCTTTGATAAGCTTACACACTCTGTTTGGATAGTGTGGGTCCTCTAAACCTGGAGGTTGACATACATACACATCTTGATCTAACAAGCCGTAGAGAAAGGCACTTTTAACATCCATTTGAAACACTTGAAAGTTTTTGAATGCAGCATAAGCCAAGAAGATTCTGATGGCTTCAAGTTTAGCTACAGAAGCAAAAACTTCGTCATAATCTATACCTTCCTCTTGAGCACACCCTTGAACAACTAGACTAGCTTTATTTTTTATTACTATACCCCTGTCATCCTTCTTATTCCTAAACACCCATTTGGTACCAATTGGTTCTGCCCCTTCTAGCAAATCAACCAATTCCCATACCTTTTGCTTGTTGATCTGAAGCAGTTCTTCCTGTATAGCTTCTTTTAAGGCTTCAGTTTCTTTGGTAGGAACTTCTTGTGACAGAAATGCAGCATGCAAGCAGATGTTTGCATCAACATATTTGCTTCTTGTCAGCACAGGAATAGACACATCTCCAATAACATTCTCCAAAGAATGATACTTGTTGATTCTTCTATCTTGAAACATTGGGAACTCATGGCTTCTTCCATTTGTTGGAATGTTGAGTTGAGGGAGTATCACATCAAACTCAACATTATCAATTAGTGAGATGGGATCGCGTGTTGTGTTTAACTCTTGAGAACTAGGCATTGACTCATAGGATCCATGTTTAACACTGAGTTCATTTGATATAAAATCATTTGAATTTGAGGGCTCAGTAAATCTAGAGTCAGAAATCTCCAAAGAATCTTAAATGCCATTTTCCGGTTGAACTTGAGCCGGAGATTCAGTTAAAGCAGTTTTCGTTTGAACTTGAGCCAGATATGCTTCCGTTTGAACTTGAACCGGAATAGCATTCGCTTCAACAAAGATGACTTCAGTAGAGTTATACACAATAGTTGGCTTCAAAGGCTTGGTGCTGAGTGAAGAAAAGAATGGAGGGTCGATTGAAAAGTTATTGATATTCTTCCTCCAATGTTCATCAGCTGAAGTTTTGATTTCCTGTTCCTGCACAAAATTACTAACGGCTTCTCAACAGTTATGTAGAAGGCGGTGGTTAGTGTATCAATGTCATATAACCAAGTGGGCTGAGAAGTAAAGTTGTTCTTTGATTTTTCATTAAAGAAAACATTCAGAGTTTCTTCAACAACCTTAGTTCTCTTGTTGTATACCCTGTATGCCTTTGACACCCCAAAATACCCAACAAAATTTCCATCATCTGCCTTTTCAGCAAACTTTGGCAATAGGTCATTGGTTATAAGAATAGTAACAGGACACCCAAAAGATTCAAAGAAATAAATGTTTGGTTTTCTATTTCTCCAAAGCTCATATGGTGTTTTGTTTTTGCCTTTAACAATCAAGATCCTGTTTTGAACATAGCAAGCAGTGTTCACTGCTTCTATCCAAAATATCACAGGAAGTTTGCAATCAGCCAACATTGATCTGGCAGCTTCAATCAGTGTTCTATTTCTCCTTTCAGCAACTCCATTTTATTGTGGAGTTCTGGGAGCACTAAACTACCTTGTTATCCCTTTTTCTTCACAGAAAAGAATTTAAAACTGGTTCTTAAATTATGTGCCATTGTCACACCTAATTATTTTGACTCTATACTTTGACTGATTTCCAATTTGGTCAGAAGAATTTTTAACAATTCAGTTGTTTCATATTTTGTTTTTTAGAAGAAAACCCAAGTATATCTGGTAAAATCATCAATTATTACAAAGCGGTATGACCTTTTTCCCGAACTCATTACCCTAGTTCGCCCAAAAAGGTCCATGTGTTGCAATTCTAAGGGTTGTGAGATAGAACTTTCTTTTGGCTTGAGGATGACTGTGTTGCTTACCTTGAGCAAGGCACACAGTGCTCAGAACAAGTAAATTGTTTGACAGGAAGACCCTTGACCAAACCAAGATTGACAATTATGATCAAGTTCTTGTAATTTACATGTCCTAGCCTTCTATGCCAAAGATCAGACTCATCAAATGAGGATTTGGATATAAACCAGGCAGTGCCACTGGTGGGTGCAGCAACTGTCATATCCAATACATACAAACCTTCTTTCCTGGGTGCTCTAAGCAAAATCTTTCCTCAGGAATTTGGATTTCAGATTTCAGTATGATTGCCTCTCTCTCATTAAACAAAACATTTAACTTCTTGTAACACATTTATGAGACACTAAGCAAGTTAAAATTTAGAGTACCAACAAGATCGACTCTATCAAAGCTTACCAAACCATTTGTAACATCTCTTTGAGCTGAGATGTACCCCTTGTTGCGTCCAAATGCAACATATCCTCCATTGTGTATTTTTGTATTTTCTAAAATATGCTTATTCCCTGTCATATGGCTGGTGCATCCACTATCAAGGATCCACAATCGATCTTGAATTTTATTTTGCACCTGCACATATCAAAGATTTATTAGATTTTGTAAGGGACCCAAGCCTTAGTGGTCTTGGGTCTTCCCAAAGCATTGTTATACTTGTACTCTTTAAGTACTAGAGTATTCAAAATAGGTTGCTCAGTGAGCAAATCATCATTCTCAAAGTTTAAATATTGAAGTTGGATTTGTTGATGAAATCTCTCACTTCCTATTTTTGACTTTCTTTCTAGTGCTTTTCTCCCTCTAAACTCTCTGATATTTCTCTATTTGTTAGACTCAGTTTTTACAAATAACTAGTTGGGACTTGATTTTGACTTGAAACTCTAGTTATTACTGGTGAAGCAGCATACTTTTGAGATGCAAAGCTACTTTTTGAAAAAAAATTCACCTTGAAGCGGAAAAGAAGAACTTCCGCTTGAACTAGAGAGGGAGGAACTCATTTTGACCAAGATTTCTTTCCGTTTGAAAAAAGTTACGGGGGTTGACCTTTCCTCTAGAAGGGTTCTTTCTTCCTTAGATTTCAAAAACTTCATAATTTTCACTGAGTTTCACAGATGGTCTTTGTTCTAAAGAAGTGACTGATCTGAAATTTGTCTTGTTTCCCGGTTGAACCTGAGTTCGAGCGGAAAAATGTTCCACGTGAAGTTCAGCCAGAAATTTATTTTGCTTAAACACAGAAAAAGTTCCATTTCTTTCATTTCCTATCAGAACCTTGTTTGAATCAGATTCAAAATACTTAACCGTGTGACTTTTAACAGGTGAAACTTTTCTTGTTAGTTTCTTTGCCAAATTTTGACCTTTCACAGTTTTAGATTTTGGAGATTGATTTTTGTTCAAAGGATTGTAGTAACATACAGCTGCCAGATGACCCATTTTACCACAAACTATACACTCAGGAACTCTTAAAGATTCATAAGAATAAGTGTATCTAGGTGATTTTTCACTTGTTTCTTGACTAAAACAATTTTTCCAAATTTCTGATTTTTAGTGGTTTTGACATTTTTAATTTGTTTTCCACCAATTTTTGAGTCTTTAGGTTAATAAAAAGTGGGTGGAAGAACTTCAATAGTTGGTTTCAAAACTTTTGATTGAACAGCTGATGCAGAGGTGCTTGCATCAGTGATTTCAGTTTCAACAAATTCACATTTCTTTTGAACATCAGTTACTTGTAGGATTGGTGTTAATTAGTGTTTAACTTAACAAGAAATCCTCTACTTCTAAATATAACCCTGCTGAATTAAAGTTATATTTCACTTTACTTAAGCAAGTCTTAGTTCTCTTGTGTAATGTAAGTGTTTGATTGCTCATTCTTAGCAGATGCTCGGCTCTGGTTAGGCTCATAATTTCTCCCAGTTTGACATAGATATCGGTCAGTTGGATAATATCAAGCATTCTAATGGCAAGATGAGCATTTACCACTCCGGAAGTGCCATTCAGAAATTGGAATTTGAAGTCAAAGTTGTCTTCATTGGCTGTCCACCCATCAATTTTATTATGTCTAGGTGGGCCTTTCTTCCTTGGCTTTTTCTCTTTCTTTCTCTTGGCATGCATCAGTCTCCTCTTTCTTTTCTTCTTTTCCTCATTTGAATCATCAGTTGATTCCTTTTCAATTGGGGATTTACCCTTTGATGAGGGAGAAGAGGGACCAGGTTACGCATCAGTTGGTGGGGTAGGAGCAATGGTGGTTGAGGGTTCCCTTATGGTAAGAGGTGGAAAGGATGTTTGAGGTGATGGTCTACTGGCTTCAGGTGCAGGGCTAGTAGGAGGAGTTGGTGGGAAGATATCTGAAAAGTCTATGGTAGGGGCAGGTTTCTTCTTGAAGGGGATGATTGGAGTGAAATTTTTGGTTTTGTATTTTAGGTTTTAGAGTTTGGTGGTGTGACAACCGGCAATTTCCCAGGTTAACCCCGTTAATAATTTGTGTTATATTTTGATAACGTCCGTTACTTCCGTTAACTAGAATAGTTACACGAGTGATCGCACATGAGTCTAGACGTCGGTTAACTTACTTGAATAATTATATTTTATGATTTTATGTAAATCATATTTTATGATTTCACGAAAATGTTTTGTCATTTTATGTGGCAATTATATTTATTATTTTCACGTGGTATATATATATATATATATATATATATATATATATATATATATACGCGCGTCGTTTTATGATTTTATGTGATGATGTGTTGCGTAAAATTACGCGAAGCGTTTCTATATTTTTATAGGAATTTAAAATGTATAGTTATTGAGTTATAACTATGATTCTATGCGAAGTATTTATAGGTTATACTTTTATAAAACTTCGTTCGTTAAATATGTCTTGACGTATACCAGGATAATCATCGCCTAGTTAATCTTCGTTAGTCCTCGTTAGCATTCGTTAGACGTTTGTAAACTTTGAGGGGCCTATTCTGTAATTTCTGAAACTTGTTTATATTTATTTAACATGGGAGGGACTGCACTTGTAATTACCAAAAACTCATTTCTTCTTTTCATAAATTCTGGGGGGACTGTTATTGTCAAAACAACAAAACTTGATTTGAACTCAAACATGAAACCGTCGATGACGGTACTGTTCGGAAACCTCCCTCCATAACTGCGACTTCATTGCGATTAATCACCAGAATTAAGATAGCAATTGATTTTAATCAATACCTCCATCATTTGGCTTTCCATCCACACACAAAAATACACATCGCTCTCTCCCTCGTTTCCTTTAGTTTTTTTCCGGCGAGCTTGGAACTTCCGGCCAACCAAGCAGTGCCTCACTCCCATTTGCATATCACGGTGATCGCAATTCTCTGTTGATCAGCCCAGTAGCGACGAATTGGAAAACGGAACACCATTAGGCGGGTCGTGTCGAGGTTTTCGGTCTCGTTTCGGCATCTAAAACACATCAAGACTCATCCCCGATTCGAGGTAATAGCTCTGCTATGTTAATCGCACATTTAGCTTTGTTTTAGTTCATATTTCACGATTTTCCGGTGACCGGAATAAAACTCCGGCCACCGGAATTATGGGGAAGAAGATGATGGCTGGTGTGACTTGGTTATATATTTAGGATACTGAAAATCAACACCAGCGCCTTGTAGTCCAGTTGGTCGGCGCATTTCATGGAGACCGGGAGGTCCCCAGTTCGACCCTCCTCAGCCCCGATTCTTTTTATTTCTTTTCCTAGTAACCGATTTCCCACCAGACTGATACACAAAAGGTTTTCTGATCGAATAAAAACTCAAACAGATTGCTGGCGGGGTGGCCTAGGCGCTGTCTTTCAAACTCCAGGTCACGGGTTCGAGTCCCGTGACCATGATTCTTGATGCTATTTTATTTTTTTTAATGATTTAAAATGCTTTGTGGTCCAAAACTCAAACGTATTAGTAAACGACTATTAAATCTCGACCCGTGAAAGTTTCATAAACCTCGTTAGGGTTCTTGTTGAACGTTTATATTACGAAAACATTACGATTTAAATTGATTGAAATATTATAGTCTCGTTTATATTAATATTAATTAGTTTGAAACATAAAAATATATATATTTATATATATTTGATTTTATTGCCTTGCAAACGTTTTAGAG
>JBCNJP010012380.1:0-13898 GCA_039602395.1 Deinandra increscens subsp. villosa
TAGACGATCCGATGCTCACGCATTTTCAGATAGAAGACACCAGGCACAACCCGTGCCCCCTCCCTAGCCTTTGCTAGAAAGTTGACTTTTGCGATGCTGACACACATGACCCGTGCCACCGATGTCCCATTTGCCTAACAAGCATGGCCCATGCCCCTGAAACCCACGGCCCGTGTATTTGCCTAAGGTCCGATTTCCTAAAAGATCGCCTACCAGGCACAGCTGATGCCCTGCCAGGCACGGTCCGTGCAAGTTTCCCATTCTGCCTATAAATAGCCAGCTAACTTCTCATTTTGAGGAGGGCCTATTTTTGACAAGAAAAGGTGGTTTAACCCGCTCTGGCCAACTTAGCTTGGCTTAGCTCTGCTCCCATTTTATCTTTAATAATGTAGTTTTTATTCTTCTTATTTTTGGTTTTTTTAGGCTTTTAATCTTTATATGTTTGTAAAAATCTTCACTTAATATGAAGTTCTTTAAACTTTGTTTATGGACTACTCGTCATCTATCAAGCGAATCTTCAAAATCTTACTTATGTTTGATCAAACCCTTACACTTATTTGAGAAAAACAAGCTTTTGGTAAAATAGTAAAAGGAGTTTACGTGATTACCTTAAGGTAAGTACGAATGACTTTATGAAAACTCTTCTATATTGTAAGTGTATTATTAACCATTTTGAACAAACATGCATTGCATATTATAGACCATTTGAGGAGTCGAAAGCTCATCAGTCGGACTTGTGACACCAGATTAGGGGACGATGCATGATCCTAAAGGTGACTCACACCCCTTGCAAAGTAGTACGTTCGTGAGTTTTATGTCTATGTAAACAAACACGACTTTCACACTAACTACGCCTTGAAGACATTTGTTGAGATTAGGGTTAGTAATATTTTGTCACTTCATGGAGGTCTGTGAGATACATGTTTGTGAACTTTGCTGTGGTTACGACTTCCAATGTTTGTGCGAAAGCGGTGCGTGGAGGAAACAGACCTTAGTCCCTTTTAAAGACAATTTCATAATAAATTACTCTGATGCATGGTTGTTCCCCTGCTGGTTCATGACAACGTATTCTAGGGTAATGGCGCCAACGACCCATCGGGCCCTACAACTATTTGGCATTTATGCTTACATTGTTCATTACCCCTGGGGAGGTCCTCTCATGATCCTTACGGGGATACGAGAGAATGTGAGAAAGGATTCTAGGCTAAAAAGTGGTCCTCCTCATCTGAAGGGTAATGATCTTAAGGCAAGCATGTAAATTATCATTTTATTCATTTTACCATTAGCAAGTCTTTTCAAGTAATATTATCCTCTGTAAATATTATTAAGATAAAAACCAATTTTCATTTATCTTTATATTTTTCATACGACTTCAACCACTCCTATATACATTTTAAAACCCCGGTTAAGTTGTTATTGAAGATTTATTGTCAAAAGTCTAGTTTTCCTTGTGTCCTTGAACGACCCTCTGTCAACTTACCACTGCTATACTACTCCACGATGGGTGCACTTGCCTGTGTTATGTGGTGAAATGGTAGTCATAGCTAATCAAGGTTTTATAAATTTAAAAGCTTATGCATGAAATGTGTTACTAACCGTCATACATTTATATACACCACACGCAGACCACGCTTTTTAATGCCATTACCGGGGACACAAACGAGAATTTTTTATAAAAATCCAAATTAGCAACCTAACCAAATCTATCCTACTATATAGATATATATACATATTTATTTCTACAAAAGAAACAAAAAGAAAACAACCTTTCTCTGTTTTTGTATATTCACCTACACTTTCTTAGGAACAAAAGCTGTCCGGCCAGCAGCTCAAAACCCAAAGGTAAGAAGGATTCTCTGGGAAAAGATCGAACAATAGAAAAGAGGAAGATGATGACCACGACCAAAGGAATTATTTTCATTTTATGGAATTAATAACTTCTGGGCCAGGTAAGTATTCAATCAACATTTTTGCTTTGATCTGGTCACTGTGTTTCAGAATAACAATCCATATCAGAAATTTCCCGTCTGATAGCAAAAGCCATACCAGAGCAACCGTAAAATTGTTGGCTGATAAAATAAACCAGGTCAAACCTAGGACCTGAAAATAAACAAAGTTGTTTTTTTATTATTTTCTAAAAATAAATAGTAAAATTTAGTTAGGGGAAATGCTTACATGGAAATTCTTTTACAAATAATACAGAAAATTACAAAAGCGAAATTTGAAGCCGTTACGTGCCTATAAAAAGTTTTTTTTTTAAAAGGCAGATACGGGCCGTGCCTAACGGGCTATAAGTCGTAAATAAGGTCAGAAATGACCACATCCTTCATCATTCACATGGGTCGTGCTCAAGAATTCTCTTTGGGCGATTTTTCACCCTTTCTCATGTTTTCTTCATCCCTACATCAATCATGTAAGTATAATCATCCCTATAACTAGATTGCATGTTCTTCAGTTCCCCAAATTCTTGGGCTAAATCAAGATTTCTTAGTTTTAGACTGAATTTGGTGAAATTTGTTGTTAATCTTAGTGTAATAAGCGTTCCTAAATCATCCTTGATAGTTGTTTTGTAACATTCCACATTGGTGGGAAGGAGAACTGAGCATCCCTTTATAAGGGTATGGATACCTCCCTTACCAAGACACGTTTTAAAACCATAAGGGACGGATGCCTGAGGGCATGCCGGCTGCCATAGAGGACAATATCTTGGTTGCGACGGGCCTGGATTGTTACAGATGGTATCAGAGCCAGTCGTCGGCCAGTATGCCAGCGAGGACGCTGGTCCCCTAAGGGAGGAGGATTGTAACATCCCACATTGGTGGGGAGGAGAACTAAGCATCGCTTTATAAAGGTGTGGATACCTCCCCTACCAAGACGCGTTTTAAAACCGTGAGGGGCGGATGCCTGAGGGCATGCCGGTTGCCAAAGCGGACAATATCTTGGTTGCGACGGGCCTGGATTGTTACATGTTTGTTGCAAATTTATACAAAAAGTCAAGATTTTTGCAGAAATTGTTCATACCTAACTCAAACTTTAATCTTAGATCTTGAAATACTGAGTTGTGATATGGAAAAACCGAGAACAGGGTTTTGATTTTCGCTAAAATTCGCTCCTAACCATATAATTTTTTTTGATTTTGGTGAAGGTCGAAAAACTGACCCGTTCGGACCTTTTTTGCACGACCCGACTTGGGTCGTGCCCCACCTGGCACGGGCCGTGCCTCGTTTTGTAGATGTGACGCCCACTCCCAGACTTGGCCCTAGGAGCGGTCACGCATCGGATTTACTCATGAACACAAGGTACAACAGAGATAACTAAAGCAGCGGAAATAATAACTTTTATTCATATGCCAAGTATTACATAGTAAGAGAGACAAATACAAAAGAGAAATAAACATCTCCACGCCAGTTTTCAAAAATGTCTTCTCTTGATAGCTTGACATTGTCTTCATAGTTTATGCCCCCCCTAGTTCCTACTCACATCTCAGCCTTCCCTTTTCGATCCGAAGGTCCAGCCTCATCTGACATACATAACTTAACAAGTCAGCTTACGCTGGTGAGTTCTACGTTTTTGGAAAACTTTACCTTTCGAAAGAACTTAGGTTTATCAAACACATTTCTGCAATTAGACAATCAAACACAAAGCATATAGCACATATATTCACATATTCTAACCTCGTGAATAGACTAACCTTCTGTTGCTTTGTCATCCTTGTCTTATATTAAATGCTATCTTAGGGAAATAGTAATGGTCCCTTTAGTTTTGACACTATATAGCTTTGACGCTATCTGGCTTTGACGCCGCTTAGCTTTGACGCTTTCTGGCTTTGACGCCGCTTGGTTTTGACACCATTGGGACAACACTATTTAACTTCTTGTTTCAGAAGTCCCTTACTTACCAATCTTTCCTTGATTACCATTCTTATTCTATTCTACTAGAAACATCGAAATGGCAATCTATATTTCCTCTACTCATCATCGTACAATCAATACATATAACAAGCAATTATAACAATTGAGAATATTTTCACACAACGTTATGTATATCAGCCCAGCACGGTTTAAAGTATTTAAACAATTTAAAAGAGGGCTCATAGAACTCACCTTAGCTTTGCGAAGCTATTATTCTTGGGTTAAGTTCTCGTGAATCAGTTTCTTAATTCCTTTAACGTAATGTCCCTATCAAGACATCCTAAAGGTTACAATTCACATTTAGGACTTACCCCATTATCCCAAAACCCAACTCATTATTGGTTAATATTCTTAATAGTCAAAATGACCATTTTGCCCCTTTTACATATTTTGTCATATATCTTTCAAGTCTTTGCTCCTTAACGTTTACCGCTCGTGTTTCCTCATGACCGATCATTTGGCGGATTTACTATGAGGAATAGTCACGGGGTTTGGAATTTGGTGACGATCGTTACCGGCCGTGTAGGCGTCATTGACGACCATGAGGCGGAATTACTACAATCGTTGCACCGAGTAATTTAATTATAAATTACCAAAATTTGAACTCATATATACTTAATATATATGTAAACATGTTACCATACCAAATTTCAAGTCCCCATACCTTCCGGATTATTTTATATTAAATATCCATATTCCGAAACCCTAATTACCCATTTTTCTCGTTTCTATAGCAAAACTCATTTTTATTCAAAACCATCTTAGGGTATTATCCATTATGACATTTTATAATATCCCTTAAAATGGCAAAGCTTAATTCAAAACCGTTTACTCGATTTGGGCAAAACAATGTCGTGAAAACCCTAATCTTGACCCGTTTCCAAAAACTCACACCAAACCTTCACCAATTCTGAAATAAACTTAGGGCTTTCTTAAAAAACATCAAATTAGGATTACCTACCAAAATTCAGGTCCTAATTCCCACCCGATCATCCAATTTTACCCAAACAAGCTCAAGAACCCTAATTTGAGCATAGTTTTAAAAGTCATACTTAGAGATTGATTTGGCCAAAACTGAAAGAGGTTATTTTAGACCTTACATAATAATGCTTGACTGCAGAAATTCGGATCTTAACTCTTTACCGTTTGAGAGAATTGCTCGTTTGAAGATTCTGCGTTTTCTAGGGTTTTCTATGGGGTTTTTGAGTGAATTCAAGCAGATTATGTCGAATTGGGGCGGCTATATATAGCCATTAGAGGCGTCCCATGATCCTAACACGTGTATAGGTGAGTAATCAAGTTAATTTGACGCATGGATGGTGATTTGGTGCTCAACAAGGCTGAAAACGTGGCAAAATCGCGACCAAAAACATTTTCTGCACCTGTAGCTGGCTCGCGTATCGCGCCAAGCCTGCCTAGGGGCTTCGCGATACGCCTGCCTTCTTTGGCAGAATGACAGTTTTGGTCCCTGTGGTTTTTATTTGCATTTCAGCCCCCTAACTTCTACCAAACTGTTATTTTATGCACCGAACTATTATAAAACATGATTAATAAAGTTTCTAAGGCTCGGGACACCCTCGATGATATACATATACATACGTATATATTTATATATATATATATATATATATATATATATATCTTTTGATATTTTACGTTCTAGCCCCTCAAATTTTCTAATACTTATCCTTTCATGTTATGGGTCACCTTAGGATATATTTCTACTATATCCTAAGCCTTAAATGTTCATAATAGTCATAGATACGTATGATATCCGTATACGTTGATAACTTTACATAAATTACACATTTGGCCCTTCTACTTTTCCATTAGCTATTATCACATGTATGTAACTATCAATTCACACATATATCATCATGTTATTTGTATAAACATATATTATCTCATATTTTACTTTCCTTACCGTTTAACTCATTCGTTTATACAAATTTCATCATTTTGGCCATTAAACACTGTTTTGGTCAAAAATTGCACAAGGCAATTTCGTATTCCAAACTTAGAATGTGGGGTGAGGTGCTAAGAAATCTGGTTCAAAAGCAAAGAAAAAGTAGTGCAAGCGACACGATGATGTACGAGGGAAA
The DNA here is from genome assembly GCA_039602395.1 of Deinandra increscens subsp. villosa. Lineage (NCBI taxonomy): Eukaryota > Viridiplantae > Streptophyta > Magnoliopsida > Asterales > Asteraceae > Deinandra > Deinandra increscens. Next base: position 6,014 of record JBCNJP010012380.1, read on the forward strand.
CCTGGAATCCTGAGAGTTGCCTCTGAGAATCCCAGTAAAAACCTCGGGAGCCGGCTCAAAGTGCCTGCTACCTAAAGCTTTTATAAATTAAGAATTCGATTACAATGATGAAGACGATGATCGAGTGCTAAGTGTTACAGTATTCTGAGTGCTGTGTGTTGTGATATGTTTCCTAATTCGATCATGCCTTATTTATAGTTACAAACAGAATAAACTAGCTATCCGAAAAATCAGGGATCCTCTTGACCACGTCCGCTAGCCGTTTGAGGAAGTTCACCATCTCGTCCACGTTCGTTTATGCCACGTCAGCCCTAATTGACCGGTTCTTTAGGAAGGTTAGACCTTGTTTACCTGCGATTGAAATTAATCACGTGGCAATTAGTGAGTAAAGATATTCAAATAAGTAACAGGTAACATAACCTGTCGAGAATCCTTGGGATTCCCGGATTCCTGCATGTTCGAGCTTCTCAGCCGGGTGCCTGGAACTTGACCCATAACAATTGGCCCTGAATTTCGCGGGTGTTTGATAAAGGATAACAGCTGGGAAATTTAAATCATTCTAGGTTAATCTGCATGCCTGCGTGGACGGCCGAGATCCAAGATGCTTTTTTGATTTGACGGCTTACACTCTTCCCTATGCGAGATTTCCGTAGGTCATTATAGCCTTAAATACTCCATTTGTTTTCCATTTTTCTCATCGTCTTTCCGAAAACCCTAGAGAAAAGCTTTCTCCCGGCGCTCAGGTCAGTATTTTTTTTTTCCGGAAATTCCAACTTTTTCTCGTTTAATTTTCGTCATGGTTAAGAAAACACGTTCCTCTTCCGTTGCTGCCGTCGCCACCACTGTTGGAGACTTCGTCGATCAGGGTTTCATCCCGGTGGAATCGGAGGAGTCCTGCCGTTTATTTCCACTTTTTTGATGGTGTTTTGATGTTTTAAACAATGTTTCCTTATGTTTCCGGCACACTAAACAACAACTAACAATGATGGGATTCCGGGTGGAGGGATCTTGAACTTTTCAAGACGAAACCCGGAATCTCGGAACCCAGACAATCAAGCCTCCCAGGTGGAGGGATCCTGAGGTTTTCAGGACGAAACCTGGGATGCTTTTCCTATTTTGTTAATAACTAGTGGAGTTTGTTGACTCAGATTTAGATTTGTTAGAGTCATCAAGATCAGACTGATGGTGGGCTGAAACTTCAGAAACTGGATTTTTGTTTATTGAGATTGTTATCCAGTTGTGAGTTATTCTGACTGTTGCTTTTTATAAAGACACTCTTGGAACTTTTTAGTCCCATGTATATACCCAATCCCTTGACTATAATTTCTTGGTATATTTGTTATGTTTTCAAGTTGGTCATGAACCATTTATGAGACCGTTTATTTTTTTCCATATGTAATCTTTGATACAGGGTTGCATGCTCAGTCTCATATTGATCAATTTTAGCTTTATTACTCAAGTTTTGTGTCTCGAGTCATCTTAATCTTGACAATTCATTTTCTCTATCTCCTTTTAGTTGATGAAGTTTAGATAGGAGAGAGTTTATTTCTTCTTCAAAAGTTTTAAACTTATTTTCATTTAAAAGTTTTTTTCTTTCAGAATTTTCTTGTAGAACTTTGTAGTTTATTGACATGTTATTGAATTGAAAATTTTGATGAGTATGAGAAGTACTTACTTGTTCTCATATGGAGCTTCTGAGAGATCAGATGAATAGGATTCATCATTAGCCATGAGACATCTGTTTGCATAGCATTCTTCTTTAGATGACGAATCTGAATCCCAGTTTTCAACTTCAGCCATTAACGCTTTTTCTCTCTACATGGCATGTTCATACTTTCTTTTATAGTATGCTGCATCTTTGAGCTTTTAATTTTTGCATTCAGATGCATAGTGGCCCATTATTCTACATTTAAAGCACTTTATTTCACTTTTATCAACCTCATGTTTGTTATAAATTTAATTAATTATGAATGGTATGGTAGGTTTAACCAACACTTATCATTTCATTTAAGTTTATAAAAATAGTTCTTGCGTTGACTTAAACAAAGTATATGTTTGGGCTCCACAAATAGAACATAAAAATATAAAAAGAATCTTTCTTGAATCCACCACCTTAATGGATCCAAAACAAACCTTTCTCTTATAAAAGAATGTCACATGTTTAGATTTTGTAGGACCCAAAGCGTAAAGTATATTGAAAAAATAAGGTCTCTCCACTTTCTTATCTTCCTGATCAGGATTCCCAATTCTTCAGGATTCCCAAACTTGTTAAATAGGAATTCAAATAATAAGTTAAGATTACTTACGTTCTTAATCTTCTCCCGACTGGGATCCAATAGGTTTTAGATTCCAAGTTAAACACTGGGGACAAACCCAAAGAAACTGGGGTTATTCCCGAATAAACTGGGGACTAGCCCGAAGAAACTGGGGTTATTCCCGAATAAACTGGGGACTAGCCCGAAGAAACTGGGGTTATTCCCGAATAAACTGGGGACTAGCCCGAAGAAACTGGGGTTAAACCCATCTTAGGGACATGAAAATGTCAAACCAATTGTTAGGAAACTGGGGTTAATCCCACTTAGTGACATGAAAATGCCAAACCAATTGTTAACACGTAAGTGTTAAAAACCTTAGGAATCCACTCAGAGGCCTCTAGTGACAAGATTATCAGCCACCCCTAAGAATGGACTGGTCCGGCCACCTTGAGCACCCTGAGGGATTACTTGCGCTCCAGGCGAGGGTCGTGCGTCACAGGCGTTTACCCGAACTTGAGAAAGGTGAATACCTTTATACCTTAGAAGATGTGCTGGACATCTTAAACAGAGAAGAGGTGGCCAGCCTCTGACTGGGGATTAACCCAAAAAACTATTGCAGGATTCCCAACCTTCTGCAAAACACTCAAATGCTTGGTGAAGGGTGGGTGTCAGCCTTACTGACACCACTCCGATGCTTAAGTTAGTAATGGTTAGAAAGAAATTGATAAACTGAATTGAAATCGGATTAGTATACTTACCTGGATTGCCGACTGGATGAGAATCCGGGTGAGAATCCTGATAGGATCCCTACATAAAATAGGCTTTCAGATGGATGGCATTCCAAGCTCTCGGTAATAAATCTCCTTCCAAGTTCATCAATCTATATGCCCCTTTTCCTTCTTCGGATTCCACTAGATAGGATTTCTTCCCATTTGGGTGCCAACTTCCCATCAGCCGGATTAGTCGTATTCTGAAATGCTTTCCTCAATACCAAGTCTCCAACCTGAAATCGCCTGAGCCTGATATTCTTATTATATGACCTTGCTATCCTTTGCTGGTATGACGCCATTCTGACTTTGGCAAGATCCCTGAGTTCTTCTACCGTTTCAAGATCCTGAAGTAGATTCTCAGAGTTATTCTGGGAATCCTGAAGCGTAACTCTTGCTGTACACTACAAATAAAATGCCATTCAGTGGCACACAAAAAATGCCACTAAAAGCCAAAAAAGTGCCGCTAAAAGCCTTTTTAGGAATCTGTGGCACAAAAGAAAAGTGCCACTAAAAGCGGTGACACTAAAGCCTTTTAGTGGCACTTTTCAAATGTGCCACACAAACTTTTAGGCTTTTAGTGGCACATTTTTTTCTGCCACAACAAAGAAAGAGACTACTGTGGCAAATATTTTGTGCCACTAAAAGGTTATTATAGTTGTCTATCTGTAGTATATTTAGTGGCACTTAATTTTTATGTCGGTAAAAGATTATTGTAATATCTTTCACACATATATTTACACTAATTTTAATGACACGTTGCAACAAAAACTACATTATTTACACGATAAAATATAAAATAAAATATCTATAAACCACTAAATTGTAAATGTAGATCCAAATGTTTACAAGTAATCTTAACATTCAATCACGTTTCAATTTTCAAATGTTTATACAAATAGTTTAAACATACAAACGTAGTTATCATTCATCATCAACCATAGAAACATAGCTTCGAAACTTCTCACTGTATTAACTCTGTCATCATCAACCATATAATCAAACATTAGTACAAATTAAAATTCAACCCGTATCATATACCTTATGTCTAGATTGAAAGTAAAAGTAAAAGAAATGATGCATACCACAATCATTATCATCATCAATATCACCTTATGGTTTATATATCTCAATTTAGAAGTTAAAGTAAACGTCTTTTGTATAGGCGCTTTATTGTGTTTCCTATTCAACAGCACTATATGTTCCATAACTTTAAATACGGTCACCATTCATCAACGCCTGCAAAAATTTATTCAAATGTTATTTATAAAATATAATTTATCAGTTTCTTTTCACTAACTAATGATTAATGATTAATTAATATGCTTCTTGTAGGTATGTGATGTTGCCTGTAAAAATAGCAATTCATAACACTACTAACATGAAGTTGCATGGAAAGTTTTTTACACTTATTAAGAGAGCAAGCCCTTAACGTGCGCACTTTAGAGAATACAATTATTTTTATTTATTTTGCTATTAATTGTATGTTTGTAAGTACAAATATATAAAACTAAAACTCACATTTTGTATAGCTCCATAAAAAAAAATTAGAGCACTTTCTATATAGACTTAATATTGTACTCCTTCAATTTAGTTTTTCTATGTAGCCATCCTTATACTTGTGTTTTCCTTATGTCTCTGCATCTGGAGTTTATGTTAAATTTGATCCTCTGGATGTTTTCTTATAACTATAGGGCAGTTGTTGTACGTTGTACCTAAGATGCAATTCAAATATTTATATAAACTTAAAGCTTTCTAGACCGAACTAATGATGAAAATTCCTTAACAATTGAAGTCGTATAACTCGCAAAAAAGGTTGTTGTTTGCGAACCAACATATAAAAACCGAACCTAATTTTGTTGAAGCCTATTATTTATCTAATATCTTTAAACATTTCATATACCTATTGACTACTTATAAAGAAAGGTAAGAAATGAAAGTAACTACAACAACCCAAATCAAAAGACCAGATGCACGACTCTTAAATTCAAGCTTATTGTTTAGCATGCATCTCTAATCACAATGACACACTAAAAAGAGGTGGGTGGGGGGTGGGGGATTAAACCACTAATATTTGTCACATCACAGAAGCAACATAAAAAAAATTAAAGACGTATAGGTACATAAGCCGAAGAATCAAAAGAAGCTAACCTCTTGAGAATTAGGAATAATGCCTGACAGTTAGGGTAACCCTTCTCTGCAACAGATTCACTATATGCCCCTAGAACTCCCTGGCAACAACATACCATGTGTTTATGAAATTCTGGAAAAAAAATAGTTACTAAATGTTGGGGTAAACAATTAAGAGGTTCATGTCTGTTAACATTCAAACAAAGATGATAAATATGTGATGACTGCATACTTACCAGCTGCCCCACGAAGCTGCAGGTACTCTTACTCTTAACTATGCCGCATTACACTCGGGCACGTTGAAAGTCATAATCACAACTTTCGAGAAATTGAGCAGATCTTGATCATACGAGCTACATCTGAAACTATCATAACTGAAGCTGCAAATCAGAATTGACAAAGAGCAGTATAAAAAGGTAATTCTAATTTCAATAGGCATATAATAAAACTCAGAAATTGTGGATATTAGTTATCACATCATATACAGATGTAAAAGACAAATATCATTGTGACGTAAATTTATTGATTGACTTTTCACAAATATTATCATTGATTAGATGCTAGTTGCAAAATTTAAATATGATATATAGTATCATAGATTTTTCCTGTTGTAAATAGTTTGGTGCATACAGTAATGTCATAAAGTGAGGCATACATCTATGATATAGAATCGTATATGACGTTACAAGTTTGCAATCATTATTAAGAAAGCTCACAGCTTTGGCTATGCGGTAGAGGCCCCCAAGCATAATAATCGATCCTGTTGTATAAAAAACAATAAAATTAGAGGCAGTTGAATGCACAATCAATTAGAGTAAGACGGTATGTTAAGTCACATTTGCATCATAGTTCTAAATATTACATTGTACTAATCAATTAGTTTAGCTAATAACTTCCTGAGAAGAGATATCCCATTTAACTGATGCTACAACAAGTTGAAGTCTCACAGAGGTCAGGGTATGATGTCTCAAATGTTAATGTTCTAATAGCCCCTCAAGGTCATACAATTATAAACATATTATATGACTATTAATCAAAATAGAGTAATACAAGAGTATCAAAAACACTATCTATAATGATCCACGTTGAATTGAAAATGATGTGATCCAATCCTAGGGCTTATGAAAAATGAGACCATGTACCTATTTATGCCTTGTAATCCTAATTCCTTAATCTTTTCTGCCAGTGGCATAACAGGTTCAGTCACAATATAAATAAAAACCTTTGTGGATGACCCATCAGATATCTCAGCCTCTTTACTATGGAGAAATCACAATATATTTGGATGTCAGACCTGAAATATAAAATAGTTACCGGTTTGCATAGAGTAACAGAAAAACAATCACAACAATTGTGATGAAAGTACTCAGAAGTAAAATTGATGATTAAAAAGACATAAAGTAATGCAGTTGAAATGACTGGAAATGCATATGATGCTACAATGCCACAAATACATTGCTATAATGACAATGAAAATAAAATGAAGATAAAATTGGACTTCTAAATTGGAGCTAAAATATATAAATCATCGGATAACCCAATGAACCTCAAAGTCAGATCTAGAGCTCAAAAGAACACCACATATAATTATTCACACAAGGTTGTCAGATTACCAAAATATAAAAATTCTCAAGATAAAATGGTTGACTAACATTATATTCAATGACCTGCTAGAAATTATGATAGCATTACTGATAAGATTAACATTAAAGTTGTATCATAGAGCAGATATGATTACACTTGGTCACCTCTTTCTCTTCAATAGCAGTAGCGAGCGAAACGGATGAGTTGCGCAGGTCATATTCACCTCCCAATCCTCCTTCGAAGAATGAGCCAGAGAAATCGAGAGTTTGAGCCCTAATTAAAAACCCTTGCCTCGTGATTTGACGTTGGAAGTGAGATTGCGTAGGTTTGTTGTTTGAGAAAGGGGCTAGGGTTTGCAATAGTGGAGATGAGGGGAGTAACGAAGAAGAAGAATCAATTTAAGCTATTGACGAGTACAGAGAAGATGATTGTGAGGATGGCAACTATAGTGAGAAATCTCTAGTTTTCTAACGAAGATGGATGATTTGAGGAGCGGGAATGTGAAAATAAAAGATGATTTGATGAGCGGGAATGTGAAAACACAAAGATGATTTGATTAGCGGGAATGTGAAAACTTACGGTAAGGAAGACACATTTTTTCAAATGCACATCCAGTGTTTTTTTCAATGACACTAAACTATAACACGTAAAAAGATTTGATGTTTTTTAAATTTGTCTCATCTTTATTTTTTCATATATGTATGTATTTTTTTATTTTTAATAGGTTAGATTTGAAGTTTACATGTATTTTTATTTATTTTCCTCTTATCTTGTATTCATATATTAGAAATAGAAAAAATATATATATTTACCCATAATTCTAAATCCTTAATTCTAACATAAATATAACTTCAGTGAAATTCTTTATGAGAAGGAAAGGGAGATTTGTTTAGAGAGAATTATTTAGTAAAAAATAACGGATAAATAAAAGTCATAAAATGGGTACTGTGTCACACTTAAAGTGCCACTAAAACCGTATATTAGTGGCACAAAAGTAAAAATAAATGCCACTAGACTATAGATCATGCAAATTTAGTTATGTAGCACACTGATGTGCCACTAAAACCTTATATTAGTGGCACAAAAGCTAAATGCCACAAAAGTTTGTGCCACTAAATGACATTTTTTTTGTAGTGGTAGGAATCACCA
>JBCNJP010012381.1:0-13898 GCA_039602395.1 Deinandra increscens subsp. villosa
ACTGATATTGTAACGTGGCCGTAGGGTACATATGGTCACGGCACCTATGGTGTCGTTTGGAATGGAAAAAAAAACGTGACAAAACACCTTTTGTCACGGTTTTTTTCCGTGGCCAAAGGTGAATTTTGACGTAGTGCTTGTCCTGGCAGCAATCATTCCCATCTGCCACTTAATATCGATCTCTTCAAGATCATCAGCAGAAATCTGGTCAAGATCTTCTTGACACACAGTCATAGTCTCAATGTTGCCTGACATCTGAGAGTTCATGCAAGCAAGGAAAGCATTACACAGATCTTGATCCATGTTAGTGGAGTTTGAAGAAACAGGAGCTGACGATTGACCATAATACCCAGAAGGTGGAGCTTGAACAAATGACACACTTGATGGTTGATGAGTTGCATGAGATACATGAAATTCAGGCTGATTTGGAGTCGGGGTTGGAGTAGAGGGAGGAACAGGTACACTTGGACCAGAAGATTGAGTAAACTGATGACTATCCTCATACATGGCAGCAGCAAATGCAGCATTGGGAGCATTGGATGACGAACCCTTAGAGGTCACATTACCCATGAGTGACTTTCCTGTGCGTTCAACTGCTCTAACCTCATAATCACGAACTTTATCAATCATGTCCATGTAATCAGCGTTGAGGAGATCAGTGCTGTCAATCAGATAGATGACATAGGAGGAAAACTCTTGAGGAAGAGAGTGCAGAATCTTCCTTATGATGTCACCAGTATCTGGACGAATCTTCTTAGTGGTCATCTCAGTGATGATCCTGCAGAATCGTGTGACATGTGTCTCAAACGACTCTCCAGGCCTGTGAGCAAAAGTATTCAAGGCGAGTTTGAGTTTCTCTAGCCTTCTCTCCTTGGTTGCTGGATTGCCCTCATACTTCTTCTCTAGGCCTTCCCAAATCTCATGTGCAGAAGTAGCATCCCGAAACTGATGCAACCGATCATCATTAATGGCCATCTTAATACAACCCAATGCACGCCTATCAATTTTCAGCAGAGCATGTTCAGCTGGAGTTAGCTTATCCAAGGGCTTTGGGAGCATTCTCTTCTTGGTGTTAGGAGGGTCAGCAATAGTAGCAACTGCAACACCAGCAGCAGGTGTTGTAGCTTCTTCAACTTCAAACACAGCTGGACCAGTGAGAACTGAAGTGAGTAGGTCAAAATCCAAATATTCCAGAAACAGTATGAACTTCCCCTTCCAGTCATCAAAGTCACTAGCACCCATGAGTTTTGGAGGGCGGTTGTTTCCTTGCATGACCGGAGTGAAATGATTTCCTTCAGACATCTCAGATGAGACAGATGCAGAATTTCAGCAAAAGTTGCTAAAACGGGCCGAACAAAGAACAAGAGCTCCAAATTGCTTGTAAACACGAAGATTGCTTAAATTCACACAAATCCTGCAATCATAAACATTAATGGAGTAATTAAACACTAATAACTAGGTGTAAACAGCAAAAATTGAAAAATTCAAATTTTAGACTTAGTCAAAATTTTGAACAGCTTGTTCTTGAGCAAGTTCAAATCATCAAAAATCAAAGTTCATAAAAATGATGATTGAGGGCATCTATAGATGCGAAATGATGTTAGGATCGAAAGTTACAACTAACACAATCCTCAAAAATCACTCTAAGTGACCGAAATTTGATCAAACAGTAGATTATGTGAAAAAGTTAAAGAATCTTGAAAAATGCTTACCAAATCTTCAATACTTGATGTTAAAGAGTGAAATCAGTGCCAATGATTTCGGTTTTAGTAGTCTAATACTCGATAATAATCAATTTCAGCAAAGAATCATCATAAAAACGAATTTGAAATTTTTTTCTCAAGAACAGTGAATAAAACGGCCGAACCTTAAATTCACCAAATTCAAAAATTGACTAATCAAACATGAAATAAACACAAATCTAAGCATGTTTTTGAGTTCCTAGAGTGATTTCTACCAAGAATCAACTCATAGATCTAGCAAAAACAACCAAAATTGATAACTCAAATGAGATTTCTTCATTTTTTTGAGAAAACTTCACAAAATGAAGAACAAGGCTCTGATACCAATTGTTAGGACCTGATTTGAGCACAATGTTCTCATTCGATTCATCACACAGGTGCGGAAAACAAGTGTGATGATCAATCTTGGTTGATTTCACCCCATAGATCTCTGAAACTCAAAAACACGCACCAAATACACCAAGAACACACACACAAAGGCTCTCTTGTAGAAAATAACCAGGAGGAACGCGTTTTAGGGTTTTCACTTTAGTATTTATACTACAAGAGAGCCTGGGACAAATAGAATGTTTGACACAAACCAATCATTGCCTAGAATTCAGCAAAATATTATAACAGAATAACAAGTACGCTAAGCATATAAAGAAGTACGCTAAGAATTAAACAAGTTCGCTAGAACTTGTGAAGTTCGCTAAGAAGAACGCTAAGCATTGTCAAGTTTGCTAACAAGTTCGCTAGACACAAACAAGTCCGCTAACAAGTACGCTAAGCACAACTTAAGTACGCTAGGAACAGTTTAAGTTCGCTAGGAACCAGCGCTGGAACAAATCAAGTTCGCTAGGAGCAAAACAAGTTCGCTAGGACGATTAACAAACAAGTACGCTAAGTACAATGACAAGTTCGCTAAGAGTTAATCAAGTCTGCTAAGTTCAATATACAAGAAGTTCGCTAAGGAGAAATACAAGTACGCTAACACTTAGTCAAAAACATCATATATAATCATAATCAAAGATAACAAAGTACATAATCAAAGTTAAGTACAAACCAAAGTAAAATTACAAATAAACATCAAAAAGATAAATAGTTTGTGTTGCCAACATAAATAAGCGCTAACACTTCCGTCAAAGCTCCACCTTGATCATCTTCATTCACCATTGCAACTGAAAGTTTACAATAGGTTAGCATCTTATTAACAATCTATACGTGTTATGTGAAATCAAAGTTCAACATAACTATCCACTAGTCATTACAAGTAGATCATTCATCACCACTCTTATTTATTTCAATCTTACCCGCATTGTGAATATCACAATCGGGGATCATTTCAACATTCTTACATCTTGCTCATACCTCATAGGCCAACCCGGCCCTCTTATTACATCTTACGCATTTGGATACGAGATTTCATTCATCCCCCAGATGCTTAGTTTCATCCCATCTTTTACATTCTTACTTGAATTGTACACATCACGTACATTCAAGTTCGTACTTGTTCACTTAATGTCAATGATATTTAGAATTTAAATAACACTAACTACTTACCGGGTCACCCGATTGAGCCTTGAACCGAACACCATATCAATCCCCCAAGCGCTTGGTTTGAGTTCAAGTGTCTCGCAACACTTGAATCTCTCAAACCGTGGCTCTGATACCAACTTGTGGCACCCCACTACATCTTTAATCAGTTATCCTTTATAAAAAGTAGTCCCCGAATTTTTTTTTTTAAAAACGGATCCATTCGTGACCATCAAACCATTAGCATTCAATAAGTTATAAGTTTGATATCTTAAAATCATCATATCAGAGTACACAGTCAAATATCAAAATAGGACGACGACTGTCTCCATCTAATACGACCCATCCTTAGGTGTTCGGTTCATTCTTCAAAATGCTCAACCTGGACCCGCTTGCACTTCGTTCTTATTACCTGTCACCAATACTAGTAACGTATTAGTATTAATGGCATAATAGTGACCAATCAGCACGAAATATAATTTCTTTAAAAAAAGACAGCTTGCAAAATCCGTAGGCTACCATGACTTTGTAGCCTACAAATCACCATCTCAAAAAAAAAAGACAGCTTTCATAATTCGTAGGTTGCCCAGATTCGTAGCCTACGAATCACAGATTCTGCCCCCTTCACCCCAATCTTCCATAAAAAGACAGCTTTCAAGATTCGTAGGCTGCCTTGATTCGTAGCCTACGAATCACAAATTCTGCCCCCTTTACCCCAAACTTCCATAAATCTCAATTTCCACCACCTCTTTAGATGTCATAAAATCATGAAATCATTCTATAAAATGAACTTCGATTTCTATTCGCACTAAGTGTCAAATAACAAGTTAGAAGGTGTTAGAGAACATGACCCAACCCGTTTGACCCATTGCATACATCATAACATACCTCTTTTGGATGCACATACTTAGAACATGGTTTATTATCAACTAGATATCTACCTTGATTTGGTAGCATCAAAAATTTCCATCTTACCCAAACGGGTCGAATTTCAACTTACCCAAACGAGTCAAATTCCATCTTACCCAAACGGGTCAAATTCCACCTTACCCAAACGGGTCAAATTCCCTCTTACCCAAACAGGTCAAATTTGAATTCTACCTCTTGTTACTTTCTAGGATGGTTACTCCAACCTATATTCTACCGAATCATTAACTATGCCATTCAATTCAATGCAAGTACAATACTAATAGAGTATGATCGCTCATGTTTAACATGAGGTCACTAAACATATCTTACGTTACCTTGGGCGTTTAACTTTTAGCTTTTCCTTCACGTTGGTGGCTAGAGCTTCCACCGGATTCACCTATATTACCATGATTATTAATTAATCATAAATATCCACATTCTTGCAAATACAAATGTACATAATGAACCCATGTCAAGTGTTGGCACACTTGACTCTAAATTTTCATACACACACAAGCCTCATGAATAAGAAGACCAAAGTCTAGACATTTCTAGACTTTTATCATAAACACATACACACTTTCATATCTCATGACACAATACATCAATTTATGCAATAATTCATGCCTTAAACTTAATAAATCTTCACCTAGGCATTTCATCGAACACTTAGTGTGCACAATTAATATTCTTACTTGTATGAAGTATTCCTTCATTCCATTCAACCCATCATTAACTATAGATGCATACATTTATCAAATTTCATGAGGAATTACTAATCTTTCATAAGAATCAAGCTCTTATGATCTAGAAACCCAACCCAACCTCCCATCTATTCCTAATTTCGATTCACATGAGGTGGGTTTTAACCCCATCATCATCTTCTTAATAATCATGATAAAATATAACATGCAGGGGTAAAATCATGCATCAATTAAGCATACAAGTTCCTACATAACATCATTTAACATCAATTTGACCTATCTTTGATTTTCCATAAAATCACCTAACATCAAACACACTTACTTGATGCAAGAAGTCAGAGATTAGATGGTAAAATCGCAGCCTCAACCCCCTCTTATGCTCAATTTCATTTTCCCCCAATGAGTTGCTTCCCAAAATCAAACCAATTTGAAGATTGAACCCTCAAGAACTCCTTTGGCTCTCTCCCTCTTTCTCTGGTTCACAAAACACGTCTGGGGACTTATCCCCAGATTTTCTTTTCTTTTGTTTTATATCAAAGGTTAGACATTCAGCCCCTCCCCTTTTACTACTTAACCATTTTGTCCCAAATCTTCATATTTACCCTTTTAAACCTCAAGTTTTCTAGTGAATACTATCTAATCACAAACACAACTTAATGAGTGATTAATATTTTACTAAACCCGTCGGGGATGTGGTTACTAACTACACATACCCGACCCTTCCCACACAAACAAGACATTTTCAAATAAAAAATCACATAAAGAATTTGGGACGTTACATTATGGGCCTTTGTACAAGACACAAGCTTGAGCCGATAGGATGGTTTATCGCCATGAACAATCAGAAACTGGCCATCCTGACGAGAAATGCGAATGATTTTATCAAAAAAAACGAGCTCGGCACGATGACAAGATAACCAATCTATACCAACAATGACATCAAAACTTGTAGGTCCTGAAACAACAACTAATCACGATATTTTAATCACAAACGAGTGCGGAATCCTCATTTATGATTGATTCAAGATAGAGAGGAGAAGAAGCACGAAGAATACGATGATTAAACAATAAAACACTTCAATTTTGCACACAAGTAAACTTGTCGGGTACAAAACACAAATCGTAAACCTTCTTCACACTTTAGAAATCGTAAACAAGCATGCCCAAATGAGGAGGTCAAGTGGTCTATATACAGACCCCCATTGGGTTTACTATTGGGCCCCTTTTGGATCATAAACCCAATAGTAAACCCAAGCCCAATCATAAACTAGCCTACATACAATAACCAAACTAGTCTACTAAACTAATGAAACCTTCTAAGCCCAACGCAACTTATTTAATATTACAAGCCTCATAATCTAGCCTCTACAATCTTCCCCTAGGCTTGTGATATTAAATATCTTCGATCTTTGAAAATCTTCTTCTTGACTGGCTGGCAAAGACGTTGATGAAGATTCTTTCCGCATAAATCTTCATTGGGTTTCATGACGGGCACTTGGGACTTCCTCTAGATCAGCATCAGCTAGAACTTCTTGAAATGAACAAGTTAATGAGATGGAGGATTCTCATTGACTTGCTTCTTTTGAAAGAACTGGTTCTTGCTGAATCTTCGGTAACTGTCTTGAATCTCCAAAAATTAGAGGGTAAATTTTGAAAACCTCCTAACTTTGGAGAACTTGATTGTTGATCTTCAAACTTCATGATCTCCGACTGCTCTCTGTATCGTTTTCTTCAACGAGACTTGAAGTCTTTAGCTTCCCCTAAACATGTGAACATCTTCTTTGAAGCTCTTTTGAAAACTTGTAAAGACACCGACAACTTCCCCTGAACAGTTGCTTTTCCAGATGGAAGTCTTGTCCGGCGGGTTCTTTAACTTTGAGCAGCAGTAGCATCAGCAGCATCTTTCTCTCATCAACCTGTCTGACACACATTTGAAAAAAAAATATACTCCACCAGACATTTGATGACCGGTCTTTGGGTTAGGAGGTAATTATCATCTGTTCAGTTGATTCAAATTAACATAATTTTAACCAAAAACCCTAATATAGATTACGGGTTTTCTATAAAGCTTCCCCTGAACCCAAGACCTCTAAAGACTTCCCCTTAGCTGATAAATTCCCTTCAGCTAAGGACTTCCCCTGAGATAATACATATTATCTTCAAGTTCCCTTCAGATACTATGTATTATGGAAGTCTTTTCATTAGATAATAAGTATCATCCTCGAGTTCCCTTCGGATAATACTTATTATCACCTCTCCTTCCCCTAAAAATAATGTCAAGATCTGACGGAGGAAGTCTTTTTCATTAGATAATAAGTATCATCCTCGAGTTCCCTTCGGATAATACTTATTATC
Source organism: Deinandra increscens subsp. villosa (assembly GCA_039602395.1). NCBI lineage: Eukaryota > Viridiplantae > Streptophyta > Magnoliopsida > Asterales > Asteraceae > Deinandra > Deinandra increscens. The sequence continues at coordinate 7,226 of JBCNJP010012381.1, forward strand.
CCATACTCCTTCCCCTAAAAATTTGGCAAGATCTGTCGGGGGCATATTGTCATGCATTAAAACCCATGAAAAACATATTTTGACTTCTCAAATCAACCTGGCCAAGACGAAAACACACCAAAAAGAACTTAATGACTCACACACGAAAGATAAAAACTAAACAAATACTTACCAAACCAAACATAAGAAAGTTTACAAGGGATCAAACCGTATGAATCTGACTGAGGTACCCTTTTCAGCTTCAGTTACTCGACTAGTCCAAGTGATTGCCGGTATGTTTGTCTGCTTTAAACTCAAACCCGTTTAATCCCAACCGAATGCGTCATGCTTAATATAGTACAATATTACCGTCATGTTTAATTGTCCCCACACCCAAGCGTACACAGCAAAACCTACCCAACCTCAGAGTTTATTGAGGATTCACAAACCCCCAACTTGAGGAACCATGCAACACCGTTATGACTACCACTTATTTTCATTAACCATCAGTTGGTGATCAGGTCGGCCGCTAAGCACGCAAAGAAGACCAACTGAGTGATTATTTTTATTTTCTTTTCTTTTTCATTTTTTCATTTCTTTTTCATTTCTTTTTCTTTTCTTTTTTTCTTTTCTTTTTTATTACGTGGTGTAGTCATGACAGCAGAGACATGGCGTGTGAGAGAGTGAATACTAGGTAATTACCACTCTCAACCCATTTTTGCCGGGACTCAGTCTTTTAAACCATGCAACCTGGGATGGGAAACTAAACATATATATCTTTTAAGTTCACTGCACTTTCATTGGAGGTCATAAGTTTAGGTCGAGCCTACCGAGCATATCACCATGGAGCTTGCCTTTCACTTCCGCCTTACGTGTGTCAGCCATCTCCAACCCGGACATTCATTTTACTTCCCCTAAACTTCTCAAAAACAAGACACAAACAATTAAAAATTGAAAAGCATACTATTTTTGAGGGGTCAACTTTTTCTTTATCTTTACATTTCTTCCCCTTGCTTTTTGATTTTTAATGTCACAATTTCATTTTTTTTTTAACAATAAACATAAAACACACAAACACACTTAAGTGAACAAAACACTAAATATTGCAAACATCTGGCCAAGCTAACTTTCAAAGTATTGATTTGAAAATTTTAGAAAATTAGGTTTCATGACATGCACACTTCATTGCATTTGAAGTCAAACACTTCAACAATCAATCACCAAGTGAAAATTTTAGGAAATTTGGTTTGACTCAAAACACCCTTTGCCGCTTCATCAAACAAACAACCAAGTTAAGAACAGTACCTTTCATGCTGAATTTAACCTTTTACCTCTCAAGGAAACATATCCTCCATAAAAGATTGCTTGTCATGACATGAAGATACGTCTCCTAAACTGTGCCTGGAACAATCACTTATCAACAAACAAATTAGTAATAAAACGTTAGTGATAATCCTCCTTGATCGTTCCTGCACAGAGTGAGAGATTAGTTAGCTAATAGTACCCAGGCCATTGTTTTTCTGGGCACCCCTGAGGAATCAATGAATGGAATTTCTTTTAAAAACATTCCTTTTGAAAAATCAGGAAGTTGGGATGATTCGGTTGTAGCTGCATTAGCCTTTGGTTTCCAAGTTCCAGGTGATTTAACATTTGTTTTAGTCATCTTTGGAGTTGTGACCTTAGGTATTTCAACCTTCTTCGTTTTAGATTCACTTTTCAAAACAGTTTTTGTTTTAGTCACCTTTTGAGTTGTGACTTTAGGTATTTCAACCTTCTGCATTTTAGAATCATTTTTGAAAACAGTTTTAGTTACCTTGGGAGGGGTAACCTTGGGTTTTTCAGACTTTGTTTGTTTTGAAAATGGTTTCTTCACCTGTTTTTGGAAATTTTGGTAACTTGGAAAGCTGTTGTTTTGATTTAAAGATTTTCTTTCAGCTTTGGCAGCACCCCAATGTTGATCAGAGGGTTTAACCTTAGGAGTAACAGTCTTCATTGCCTTAGGTTTTTCCACCTTCATGGGCTTAGACTTTATAGACTCCTGAGATGAAACCCTTTGACTTTTTGGAAAATAGGGTTCATAGGGGCGATAAAGACAGTTTCTAGCAATATGACCAGCGATGCCACAATTAAAACAAGTCTGCTTCTTTAGATAGAATTCAGGCGTGTACCCATTTGTCTTTGGTGGCTGATATGGAGCTGGTTTGCCTTGTGTCTACTTCTTTGCTTTGACTGCAGCTTCAGATTTGACTTTCTACTGGTTTGTCAAAGTCTGTGTCGAACCTGTCTTTACCGTCTTTATGCTTCCTTGATTCTTTGACGTTGAAGCAACATTCTTGCAATTACAACAGCAACTGCATGATCCAACCGAAGAAATGGGAGACACAGCTACTCCCTTGAGTTTTTCATTCTTCACTCCAGCTGTTGGTTTCATGCTTGGATGCTTGATGGTGATCTTTGGCCTCTCAACTTTAGGTTCGCTTATCACTCCATCGGTTATGCCTTTGAACTTGGAGGAGAAGGACGGTAATTCATATCCTACATCTGGTTCTTGATCAAACATTGATCCAGATGTCATAAAGATCTTCCCCTCAGGCCGTGTCGTCAAGATCACCTTTTCCCTTTCGACTTTGTCAATTACCTTGAAGTATGGGGTTTCAATTTCAGGGTATGGTTTCAACTCTATCCCAGCCTCATCAGACTTAGAGTTGTGACATCTGTTATACTCCTGGCACTCAGCATCATCTCTTGATACGTCCTCTATTCTCCCTTCACCATATGTCATGTTTGCCTCATTGTCTATTTCCTCTTGAGTCAATGGTGTAGTTCCAACAAAGACACTATCAATAGGAGGAACAGCTTCTTTATAATCAGACATGGTTCGTTCAACCTGTTCCTCACTAAGAAGTATTCCTATAATGTCTCTGGGAACTGGTGGAGGAATGATGTTGTTCATTGCCAAAGATTTATCAGTTTTCTCTGACCCAAACCCAGATGTGTCTTTCCCAACTTGGCCAGTCACAACAGCATGTGACAATTCCTTTCCAACATCGAGCATTCTTTTGTTTCTTTCCTGATTGCAATCATACTTGACCTGCAGCTCATCAAATTTTTGTTGCAGTTCAGTTAATTTCTGTGTAAGCTCAGATATCTCAATCCTATCCCGATCATATAAGATAGTCTTCTCCGTTGCTAGCTGCTGATATTTCTCAATGTCTCGTTTCTGAGCTTTTACCTTCTCCTCATTCTTTTGCCATCTACCCTTAAAAGAACTCCTCTCGCATTTTGTCTCAAATAATTCTATCTGATAATTTTTACAAATTTGCCTAAGTCCAAGAATTATACGAACACAAGTGGGATTGGGACATATCTCAGTTTTGTCAACTTCATCTGTGAAATCATCTTTGTCCTCAACTATATTCTTTTCTTCAACCACTGAACTCATTATGCAGCTTCTGAAAATTTTGAAAAAATCAGCAAAAACGGCAAAATCGGCAAAATCACTATTCAAAGAATAGTGTCAGAAACTTAAAACTGAAAAACGGAGGCCTTCGGAGTGGAATTTGGGGGTCCAAACGAGCTCCCCTGGACATAAGTCTAGGGTAATTCTGGGGCTCGGTGTCACGAACGTCGTGTTCAAATTTGAGCCTCTAACTTCAAACGAGTCAAAAGTTACGTCCGTTTCCGTGAAAGTGTGAAATAGTGACTTTTTGCCGCAAAAGAAGAGTTTCCGATCGTAGACACTGTTTCCGATCGTAAACCCGTTTCCGATCGTAAATACCTGTTTACGATATAGTCAGACAGCTGGATCGTAAACTCCTGATCGTAAACCTGTTTCCGATCACCTTCAGTCGTAAACCCTGTTTCCGATCAAGAAAAATCGTAAACTCCTGATTCCGGTTGAAAAATGTCGTAAACACCCAAAAATCATAAACTCAAAAATCTTTCTTGAAGTCGTAAACTCGATTCCTGTGATCGTAAACACCAAGTTGTTGAAGAACACGAAGAACACCAATAGTAAACACTCAAACCAACCCATAATCTGATCGTGAACTCCCTGGAACAGCAGCAGCTTGATCATAAACGTGAAGAACAGCTTCAAACCTTCAAAAACTCAAACTTTTTCTAGAAAAATGCTTGAATCCAATACCGTGAGAACCTCGAAACACTTGTTTCTTGGCTCTGATACCAATTGTAGGTCCTGAAACAACAACTAATCACGATATTTTAATCACAAACGAGTGCGGAATCCTCGTTTATGATTGATTCAAGATAGAGAGGAGAAGAAGCACGAAGAATACGATGATTAAACAATAAAACACTTCAATTTTGCACACAAGTAAACTTGTCGGGTACAAAACACAAATCGTAAACCTTCTTCACACTCTAGAAATCGTAAACAAGCATGCCCAAATGAGGAGGCCAAGTGGTCTATATATAGACCCCCATTGGGTTTACTATTGGGCCCCTTTTGGATCATAAACCCAATAGTAAACCCAAGCCCAATCATAAACTAGCCTACATACAATAACCAAACTAGTCTACTAAACTAATGAAACCTTCTAAGCCCAGCCCAACTTATTTAATATTACAAGCCTCATAATCTAGCCTCTATAAAACTCCCGAGATGTATTGGAATAAGATCGATAGGGAATATATGGTCCTTGAAATCCAACTTACAACCGCAAATAATAGAATCAAGAGTAATAGGTTTTCCATCCGCGATCTCAACTGTGAATGGATAATCAAGTGTAGTACGTGGTGTGTCAAGTAAAGGCTCAAACTCTAATGATACCAAACTACGATCGGCACCAGAATCAAATAATATAGAGGCATAACGGTTGTTCACAAGAAACGTACCATTGACGACCTCCTGGTTCGCCTGAGCCTAATTGATACACACCGAAAAGATATATGAGAATAAAATTGATAACAGAAACTGACTACAAGTATAAAGAGACATGATCTCAAACCTGATTAGCATTGATGACAAAGGCACGAGCTGGAGCACCACGATTAACATTAGTAGCAGGCGGGTTAGCAACCGCGAGAGCAGGGAAAGCGTTCCTCAGATGGGTTGTAGATCCACAAGTGTAGCAAGCTCGAACCTGAACCTGAACATTAGGAGCTTGAGCTATCATGGGTTGGGCCGGATACTGGGCCAAAGGCTGGGCTCGAACAGGCATGCGACAAGCATGAGTGGGATAACCAAAGCGCCCACAATTGGTGCACTACCAACACTGGGCCTGCACAGGAGGATGATGGTTACACCGGGCACAAAGAGGATGGGTACCCGTGTAAGGTTTCTTGGCTGGAGGTGCACCAGGAGCCCATTGTGCAACAGGGGTGGCAGGAATAGCAGGAATAGTAGGTGTAGGAGTAGTAGTAACCGCAAAGTTTCACCCCTTAGGTTTCTTTTTGTTACTTTTAGCAGCAGATGACTCAGTTTTGTACTCCTTTTCGGCCATGGGTTCGGCCTTTTCAGTACCCGATTCCCTCTTAAAACCCCTTCTTTTCAGTTTGCCCGCTTTCACATGGTTATCGGTTAGACAAGTAGCAAGACGAACAACGCTGTCAAGTGTCACAGGATTACTGGCCCAGATAGAATCCTGTATGTCCTCAGGTAACCCACTAGTATAGCATTCAATAGCTCGAAATTCAGGAGTGACAGTTTCAGGCATAAGGATTTTCAATTCATAGAAACGATCGGTATACTCCTGATTTTCCCCACTATATTGTTTCAACGCCCAAAATTCATCCTCAAGTTTTTTAATTCAGAACGGGGACAGTATTTTTGTCTCATAACCTCCTTCAATTCATCCCAAGATAGAGCTAAAGCCTCATCGGACCCACGGATCCGTTTCTCACCGTTCCACCATGTAAGAGCTTTTTTAGTGAGAGTGTTGGTGGCACGCAGGACTTTCAGATGATCAGGACAATCACTGTTAACGAAGGTTTTTTCCATCCCCTCGAACCACTATAGTAAACCAATAGGACCCTCGGTCCCCTTAAATTTGGGTGGGTTGCAGGAGATAAAATGCTTGAATGAACAAGTAGCCATAGCAGCAGCATTAGCAGGGTTAGTATTCACACCCTGCTAGAGTTGAGCCACGTTACCAAGAAGGACCTCAGCCATCTGTTTGGCTATTACTGAGGCCATTTTGCGACCTCTATCGCCCTTTCGGCGTCCCTTGAAATGGATCGACATGCTGAGATTCAAGAACAACAATGATGAGTCATGATGTGGTGTGATTGATAATCAAATTGTTTTAGGGTAAAATTGTTAAGTGTAAAACTGGTGTGTGTTTTCGAACCGTGATACCATGTAACTTGATCATAGTTTATCAAAAATCATTTGTTTAAACATAATCGCGCGTCAAAACGTGAAATCCAGCATTTGAGATAAAACATAACGGAGTGGTTCTCACCTCCCGATTGAAAGGCTACAACCGAGACTAATCATGTTAGAACCTATTTGTTATCAACACAAACTTATTGTTTTCTTATCTTGTAATTGATACTTTATTTTGTAATTGTCTTTTGATATGTACTTGGTAAACTTTGTTTATATGTTAGCGTACTTGTTATGCTTCTTTACGTACTTGTGACTTATGTTCTTAGCGGACTTGTTTATTCCTAGCGAACTTGTTTACTTAGCAGACTTGTCTTGTTCCTAGCGTACTTGATTTGCTCTTAA
>JBCNJP010012382.1:0-13897 GCA_039602395.1 Deinandra increscens subsp. villosa
ACCAAAACACCACAAACCAACCAAAAAAATAAAAACAAATGAAACAGCAGCTACGCATTCCAATCCGGCTTCCGATAACGCGACTTTTATCCTTTCACCTGATATCCACACCTTGGTCATGCAAACGTCACCCGTTTCCCCTTACCCCCAGCTTTTAATTGAAGCTTTTTACTCCCCTGATTGCTCACTTCTTTTGTTGACTCCTCCCCTTGTATTTTTTCCAGCACTTTCCCGATTTCTCCGAATTCCTCTTCCAGCCTCTTCACAAACTTGGACACTTGTATCGCCGACTTCATGTCGCTAGTGTCTTTTGAGATCCTGTCTATGTTTCTGTTTGTTGATACTGAGTTTTTTTTCACTCTGTTGATAATTGTGTTTGCCTGTGACATCAGAATCCTTGAACAGTACCTCATTCTGAGGTTTAGAACTTGTGCTTGACGCTGATTCACGTTGCTGCTGAACCCGCTGTCAAACCCACCCGTCCTACCTATGTAAGTCTCCATGTTTCTCATTGCGTAGATGCCGCAGTCTATGTATTCCTCTTTACTTGCACATATTGTCTTCAACACTCTTGGCTTCGCTGCTGATATAGACAATGCTTTTGGATGACCGATGCTTTGTAAATGGCTCCATAATATGTGTTTCTGCACAAAATAATAAAAAGAAATAATAATAATAATAATAATAATAATAATAATAATAATAATAATAAATACATAAAAGTCGTGTACGTATAGCTTACCACTTTTTGCGGAGTTCCTTTTGATGCGAATGTCCTGCCGTCTTTCAGATCATCCATATTTATGCCCTCGTTCATACTCTCTATGATTGATATAGCTGGTATATCCGTATCGAAACACATTATGTATATGTGATCATTGTCCACTACCGGCACGACGATTGTGTTGTACATGTTCATGTCCACCATCTCCTTACCCCCATCCCCCAATTTCATTAGGTTGTTCTTGAATCTCTTCTGCCTTTCGGGGTTGGTTTTTGCAGATGTCACAAAATCATTCTGAAGTCATATAAAAGTGTCACATGTTAAACCTGACGCACATGTGTGTTTACTGCCTTAATATCATCCGTATATTCATTTGTTACTTACGATTGTGTTTGTGTACAAGAACAGTCGGCGTGGCTCCTCTTCTGCTTTCGATTTTTCCTCAAAGTTCAGCACCGCTGACCAGCAGCTTACAACTTCCGCAGCTACCTTCCTCTTTGGTCTTAGGCTTCCTAATATGAACGCCTTTGCAACCATGCCATTTGTTGCAACAAACAAGTCTTTCCTGCGTTACATGAAACATGTTCATGTCAGTCTATCTTATACTGATTGTTTTTAAACTGATGTATACATAAAATAATATTCAATAAATTAATTACTACACACGTGTATCGTTGTATTACTATTACGATACACGTGTGTGCCGTGCATTTTTTTAATTGTAATTTACACTTCTATTACATTTTACTTACATGAAACCGCGTCTGATCTCCTCCCCATCGCCTTCTTTTGTTGGCATTAAATATGTCCCTTCTTTCGTGTTTGTCTCTTTGTCATTCTTGTTTTTTGTTTCCGTGCATGCCATCACATACTGCCAAACCAGCCTCTGTTTAATGTCTAGCTGTTTGTTTATCTCTACCACCCCTGTCTCGAACTCCTGTCCCTCAAATGTGCTTATTTCCCCTTCTATCCTCTCAGCATTATCAGAATCTTGGCTCAGTCCCACTGTATCCGTTTCAACTGTTTTTACCACCTTTGCTGGTTTGCTTGTGTTTTCTGCACCCCCTGATTGACCACCTGGACTTGCCTTCCTTGCTTTCTTCATCCTGAACATGATTCCCTGGATTATATTTTTGTCGTTTTTTTCAGGTTTTTTGCTTGCTTCAACCTTTTTTAAGTTCTTTGCTTTTTCTGCTTTCACCGTCCTGCTTCTGCTTTCTCTGCCCTCTTCTTGATCATTGGCCATTTCTTCCTTTTTCTGTTCATCTTGAATGGATTTTCCCACGATCCCCCATGTACATCTCCATCATGTCTCCGACATGTGTTGTTTTTTCTCCCTTTGCACCCTCCACGGAATCTGGCGAGCTTTGTGAGCTTTCTATTCCCATATCAAACGATGGCATGGTTATGTCTACCACCTTCTTAGACTTCTTCTTCTTTTTTGCATTTCCACCTGCTGCCACCTCTTTTTTTGTTTTTTTGTTTATCACATCCTCTTCATCCTTGTTATTCTCGTCGCCTTTGTTAGTGTTCATAATTTTCATTGGATCCTTGTACTGCGAGTTGTACATCTCTACGTATTTTTTCACCTCTTCTATGTCTGGAAACTTATGGTAGGTTTCTGATAATGCCTTAACGACATTCTTTTTTGCGACTTCCATTAATCTAAACACCTCCTTTAGCCTTTCTATATGTTCCTGTAACATCCATGTGAAATTTATAATAATATATATTTCATTCAGTATCTAATTAATTTCTCTTTTGATTTTGTTTTGTTTTGATTCACATGTGTATTACAGTACATGTGTCATTATACAACATAAGCTGATTATGTGTTTGTATCAGTGTTTCATTTAAATGTATAACGCACATCGCCAATATGTGTTTGTTTGTTTTACCTCTAGTAAGCTCTGATCCGATAATTCCTTTAACGTCAATATCTTTTCTATCATGTCGTTGCATTCTTCTTGCTCGCTTTCATCACCTTCGTGCTCGACATATGTCTCTCTCTCTGTTCCCATACCAAACCCGCCGTTTTCTATCTCGTATACTTGCCTCTCGTTCAGCATCTCTTTTGTCCAGAAGCTTATTGGACTTATAGCTCGGTCGTTTTCTATTCCCGCACATGATATGCTGTCCACGTATACGATCTGCACGTGTTTACAATATATATATATATATATATATATATATATATATATAATATATATGTCTCATATATTATGTGAAATGTTTACTTATTATTATGTTTGTTTGTAAATTTATTACCGTTAGCAGAGCCAATGCTCCCGTGAATCTGGATTCTGGATCACATCTGTCCCATCCTTCCTTACACCTTTTTAGGCCGTCGACCACGAATCTGTTCCAGTTTATGTTGTCTAGATCCATATTATCCTTTATGTAATGCATCAGTTCGATCTTCACTTTCTCGCTTGACCCGGATTCAACCATCACACTGGCAAACAGGGCTATGAAGTCCATTTTGAACATTGTGCCAGCATCGTTGCGATTTTTGTAAATCATCTTTGCAATCTGGACACGTGACACGTTCGTTAAATTGTATCGTTTTCTCCACGCCTTTGCCAACTCTCCTGGTTTGTCTGGTTGCTCTTCCAGCACCTCTCCTCTGTTTTTTAATCCAAACAACATTGATATTTTTTCAGCGTCTACCTTCACCTTCACATGCCCGAGATCGATCTCCATAGTATCGGGATTGAATCTGTCTACCACAAAATGTCCAAGCTTTGCAGGTATTCCATCGACACGAAACTTCAGAATGTGCCCCATCCCCATCGTTCTCAACGCCCTACGCTGGTCACTTGATAATCTCTTGACTGTTTTGCATAATTGTAGCGGTGCTGTTCGTATCCTTATTGTTGGCCAGTTGTCGGATTTTTTTACATGTTTGCCCCCTTTCCTGCCTTTACGCGGCTGTGCCCGCTTTCTTGGTCGTTTGACTTGTTCTTCGGTTTCGTAACCTGTAAAAGATACAGACTGTTAATTTATTTTATTATTCTTAGACATGTGCTACACGCGTGTAATGTGTACATAAAACTTTATTTGTTATAGCATATTTATTCTAATGTCATTGTTTAGTCTGCGTGCACATTATACGCGTGCGTTTATTATGTGGTGTGGCTGCGTGTCGATAGTGTATAACCTTGGTTCACATGTGTATCATATATTTATTGAGATTATACACATGTGTATTACTGTAACATTATAATACATGTGTGTATTCCCAAACAGTCAAACTTACATATTATTGGCTCTATATATAAATTTATGTAAGTTATAAGTGAATACCTTCCGGGCTGCTTTCAATGGGGTCACTGTCATTGTCTGCACACTTCTTCGGTTTTTTTCTTGACCTTAGTTTCATCTTAGAACTTTCCGCTCTCGAGTCCGACAACCTCCTGCTGCTTTCTGTTTTTTTAATGTATATTTCATAAGTTTGTAAACTCATACAGCTGTACAGACATACCACAAAATATAATGTTTACCTGGTTTCTTGTTTGTCTTCGGACTATTCTGACCTTCCTTTTCTACCGGCTGAGTGCCTTTTTTACTTTGCGTCCTGGATACTATCCGGTACGCTGAATGGTTTTAGATAAACGTTTATTATTGTTTTCATATTACAATAAAATTGGTAAATAAATAAAAAAAATAAACCCACAGTTGAAAACAACTATAAAATAAATAGATAAATACGTAGATAATTAAAACACCTTCTTTGTTGTCTTCAGACTCTTCGTCACTGCTCTCCTCGTCTACATCTATATCCTGCGACTCTGAGTCTTGACCTGGTTTGCCATCACTGCCCACTTCTTCGTTGTTTTCGTCACTTTCAGTCTCTGTACTTCCTGATTCATTTCCGCTCGTTTCTTTCTCCTGCGCTGCTTCATCTGAATCGACGTCTGCGGTTTTCCAATAACAGTTATACAATAGCAGTCCGTCTACATGAGATTTTATATGCTTCACGCTGAATGATGTTTTATGTTATTAAGCACGCGTTGCAACGCGTACATGTGTTATGATGCACGCGTGCATTATACCGTGTACGCGCATTATATACCTATAGTTTCAAGATGATATAAATGATTTAATTGTGTGTACCTTCTTCATGGTTTTCTTCTGTGTCTACCATATTCTCATCTTTTTTTCTAGAGTTGTACTTAATGTCGTTTTCTCTGTTGTACACGACCTTTAGTCTTTTGCCTACACCTGTTGATAGATTACGTGATACGACAATAAGTTAATGTGGGTTTTTGTTAGAACATGTATTCTTTCATTTAACGGTTTTATGTTTTGTCTTACCAGTGTTGAGTGGTCGGTCCTCGTCGCTGTCGTTAATAACGTCTGGTTTTTCCTTTGTGTTCACGTATTTCGATTTAAAAATGCTTGCTACTCTTGTGCTTTTCCGTCCTGTCATGACAATAATATGGACCGTAAATAATGTAACATTTAAATAAATACACAACATATATAACTTGTCTTCTTATTTATATTAAGATCTAGTTTCTTACGCTTTACACCTTCCATCAGCTTCTGCGTGTGTCTGCATAGACAAATAAATAAATATATGAAACGAAATAAATAAATACAAACAAATAAATAAACAATACAGGTAAACAATAATGATTAGATTAGTAAACATTCATGGTATATCGCATTACTGCCTAATTGTGATTTGTAGCTGTAAGCTATATGTTCTATGTATAACGCATTTGTGTATTGCTGCACGTGTGCAGCTTCATTTTAGGACATGGCGTTGGTTGTGAATGTTAATCATACTTTTTACGTCTTTAGGTGTTACACGTGTGTATCACCTGTTAAATGTTATAATGCTCCCCTGTTTTACTGTTTTATGATTGTTCATACCATCAAATCTAATGTCACTTGACATGTATCCTACATTTTAAATGTATTTTCATGGTACACGTGTGTAGTACATGTAGGTTTTTGTCCATACCGTCAAATCTAATGTCAATTGACATGTATCGTACATTTTAAATGTATTTTCATGGTACACATGTGCAGTACATATAGGTTTTTGTCTGATTATACTTGCATGTACTGAAATCGCCCACTTGATATGGTTTTTTCATGATACACGTGTGTACCCTTTCCTAATTTGTCTATAACATTGATCTATTTGTCTTGTGGCTTACTGTATGCTACTGTAATGTGATTTGTTTCGATTACTGCTGCTAACATGTAAGCCAAGACAGATTATAACTACTCACGTGTATTCCCCCGTGCAATCGCTTTAATGTTTGTGTTGCTTGTTAATTTAATGTCGTTGTGCTTAATAACTGTGTATACAATGTACGACAATCATCTGTTCGCGATGTGTTTTGCATATTACACATGTGTACCGTTCCTGGTTTGTATATAACAACTATGTATTTGTCTTGTGGTTGCTTTATTTTACCGTAATGTGGTTTGATCCGACGATTTCTACTGCTAACATGAAAATTTTGACGGAGTTTTGTATTTTACCTTCAAAAAATTGGGCGTTTGTGTCGAGCCTCTTTCTCCGCTGTTGAACGCTTCGATTTGACCAATGTATGTACCTACCGTCGTCGATTTCCACCCTGATTCCTCCGATCTTCTGCTTTGTGAATGATTAGGGCTTTTCTGGTGGTAGTAGAGTTTTTCTTCTCGATCGCGAGGTTTCGTGTGATTGAGTGTAATCGTGAGTGAGCGGATTTCTCTGGTTTTTTTTTTCTCGGGGGTAAACTGTTTTTTTGTTTCCATAAATGCCCCTCCGCATTTATTTAGGTATAGGTTTTCAATATTTGCAGATCAGGTCCCTCCTCCTTATAATTTGTATTGTTTTCGCGTTTTCACAAATTAACCCGTTTTCACACGATCCTTGCCTTGGCAAATAATAATCTCACATTTAAAAATTCTTCCCAACGGTCCCGGGTTTCACAATATTTGTTTTTATTGGACCCGCCGTTAAATTTTTTTTAACTCTGTTAAGTTTTCACTGACGTGGCCGAGGTTGTGAAATTGAACCCCTATCTTCGTGAAATTTTTAACTCTCCGGCAACTTCCGATTTTTCTATCTTCGTTCTTGAAATTGAACCCCAACCCCATTTCTTCTTTTCTTTGGTCAGTTAGGGCGGCGATTAAACCCGCCTAGGGTTCCGACGAGCCTGTTAATGGACTCATTGGCTCCGGTGAGAAAACGGGGCTACAGCTGCCGGAAACGCGACCTTGTTTGACCCCCACCTCTTATCGTCGCAATGTGTTTAAAAATGGAAGCATGCTAGATTTGTTATTCAAATATCATAAATAAATAAAACGATTTCAAAACTAGATGAATTGCAGAATCACCGACAGCCTCTTATCCTCCAAAACACCACCACCGCATCCGTCCGGCTACTCACCGACGCCGGAGTGCTCACACCGCTCGAAAGCCCCTTCCATTTCCTTACCCCAAACCCTAGACGTCGAACCGCCGGTTCCCTGGTACCTGCCTAAAACCCGACCCGACATGGAAACGGCTTCAGACTCCGCATAACCCGCCACCAGCTCGCCATCGGTTATCTCGTGATTCAGCGGCCAATCACCACGAGTTTCATAGGCTCCCGTCGCTCGTTTCCGATTTGCAGTGGGTGGTGCATTCACTGGAGTTTGCAGGTGGGTGGAGGAGAAGTGAGACCAGTTGATTAAAACTAAAAAGATAAATAAAATAAAATAAAATAATTAGCCACGTCAGCAGATTTATAAAATAAAATAAAATAATTATACACGTCATCGGCCACATTAGCAAAAACTTAACAGAGTTAAACAATTTAACGGCGGGTCCAATAAAAACAAATATGGTGAAACTTGGGACCGTTGTGAGGAATTTTCAAATGTGGAATTATTATTTGCCAACACTCAAAAGTTGGGATTATTTAAAGGAAAATTGGATTTAAATAATCACAGGTTTTCTTTATTGGCAACTAATAATCCCACATTTTATATTGGCATTTGTTAGTCCCACATTTACACTTATTTATTTCCAATGGCTCTCTCCGTTAAAAAATTTAACGGAGTTAATGGAAAATTAATGAAAACTGACGTGGCTGGTGAAGGCCGCCACCGGCGACCTCCAAACCGCCGGAAAATGACTAAAACCACAGAAACACATCCATTCTTTCACTTTAAAGTTAAAAAATGGGTGATGAAGCGTTTCATGTCATTAATCAAGTTAAAAATATTTGTTTCATGTAAAAAATATTCCGTATCATGACATTAAAGTTAAAAAATGGGTGTGTTTTTGGGGTTTTAGTCGTTTTCCGGCGGTTTGGAGGTCTCCGGCGACAGCCTTCACCAGCCACGTCACTTTTCCGTTAACTCCGTTAAATTTTTTAACGGAGGGACCATTGGATTTAAACAATTGTACATGTGGGACTAACAGATGCCAATGTTAAATGTGGGATTATTAGTTGCCAATAAAGAAAACCTGAGATTATTTAAATCCAATTTTCCTTATTTAAATCCAACTAGGTGGTGACCCGCCGCGCGTTGCGGCGGCTTCACCATTTTAGTATCACGTGACAACTTTATCATATGTGTTACGACAGGCAACGGTATAAATAACACCAACGTTTCCAAATGTATGACAAATTTGACAACTGTAGCTGAACCATGAGGTGCCTTCATCATTGTCTAAACGCTCACGCATGAGCAAAGCCGAGTTAGCATGCATACTTAGAAAGCAAAAGTAACCACAAATAGCTAATGTATTAGGAAATACGGATGCAAACAACCCAAATACATACCATACAACTTAGTGGCAAATAAATCAAACAAAGAGTACTTCAACTCTAAGAAGCGTCAACATCCAATAATAGAAAATAATGCAACAAAAAAAAAAAACAAATTGGTGAGGATATCAATGGATAGGTCAAAAATTACACGGTTAACCCGCTTGATAACTGTGTCAAGTTTAGGGGGTTCATGTTTTTGGACACAATCAACAAAACAAGTCAGGTTGTATGCACACAAAAAAAAACAATATAAATAAATGACTTTTCATACATCTTTATAAAATGTTATAATAAAAAACACTAAACATGCCTGTGTGTTTCACTAATCACATAGAAGGGAAAAAGAGCAAGCCATGCTTTTGCAGGATATAAGAAACTTGATGACGACTTTTGAAAAAGGCCTAATCATGGCCTCCCTCTTCCCTCTCTTCTCAACATTGTACATGCTCGTAAGAGTGTCGTTCAGAACACTGACCCTCATGGCCTCATCCACAACAAACAAAAATGCTGCAACTATAAAACCTAACAATTATTAATTATCACAAATATGCAAACAATTAATGAAAGACAAGGTCTAATTGTTGTGTTTTTGGCAATTATTTTCATAGAAACATACAGCTTTAATAATGAACATTCAAGTACCTAATTACAATAATATTCAACTTGCAAGTAGTAATCACTTAGGTAAAAGTTTAGGAGGTAAAAGCTTTCACAATTCACACCTCTTTTTTGTGTATAATACCAAAATCAGAGTCTTGATTAATGACATATACTGTAAAATTCAAAGTTCAAAGAAAACTCTATTTTTATTAAGAGTGTACCTTCAATCAGAAATTTAGAGCATGAAATCGATACGAATAAATCGTGGTTCTAGATCAGCCTCATCCCATTTCGCCACTGCTGTTGTCTAAGCAAAAGAAACAGGTCACCACCGCTGCAGCTTCCTTGCGAAAATCATAGAAATCAGATCTGTGGTTGCACAACAATACACATGTAATACCCACACCAGAATCCATGTTGTGAATCTCGATTACACATGAACGGGACTGAAATACTAAAGCTTTTTTTAGGACCCGCATAATCCTAACCTGCATATTCTCAATCGGGTATAGAGAAACAGACTCTCTTTATCAGAGTTTTCACTGAAACACGTTAAGCTTTAAAAATAGAAGTAAACTAAACTAAATGATTAAAGTAGCTGATAATATTAACCGTGAATGCCAAAAGAACAAAACATTCTAGGTGACAGATTGTTTTTTAAGAAAGAGCTGACCAAATACAATTGCTTTTAAGAAAGAGCTGTAGAACAATTACAACCGCTTTTAAGAAAGATCTGACCAAACTCCTTTGTAAAGCTACAAACCTGCAAAATTAAAAGGGGTAAACATGTAAACCAAAAAACCACAATGAAGGGATTGTAGGATAAAAAAATATACCAGATTGATTTTTTTTTTAAAATGAAACGTTGAAGGGCGTTGTTAGCTAGCGAACACTTTAATTTCGGCATTATAGTCCTGCATCAAGAACACCCTTTGAACCTGAAATCAAACGTGGGAGATTAGGAATCTTTCATTGTTGCTAATAAATATACTAAAGTGTACATTTCTGGTGACGTCAAGCAACAATCAATATATAGATTTCAAAACTGGACACATTAACACATGGTTAGTAAGATACAAAAGTGAACAGATTTCAGTGCTTTAAAATCCGTTTTCTAAGCAGAACGACATATCAATCCCTAAAAAACAAACCCAATTCCAAAATGTGATACCATCAAGCGTCTTAAAGTAACCAAAAAAAAAATTCGAACACACAAATAGACAACAGCAGTATGTATAATATATTGTCATGGACAGAAGTTAGTAAGATACAATCCATGCTTATAGATTAAATTCTAGAACCTTTTTTTTATAATTTCTGCATATGATCTTCACATTTACCATTTCAATTCACCCGCTATTTGGAAACCAGTTACTGAGATACATGTAACCCAAACCAACCATTTCCAACATCCAACCCAATTAGCCAAGAACAAATAAAACTTACAACCATTAAAGACGCTAATAAGATAGAACAACCACTTTCAATTAACATTTAATCTAAGGGTACTAAGAGGCAGGATAATACCATATATAATAGCCTTGTAGCAGCTGCATCCACTTCATCCAAAAGACCTAAAACAATCACATAGAAGACAGAAAACTAATAAAGGGAAATACAATCGAAAACAGAAAAACCCTACAACCATGTTTTTAAAAATCAGAACCTGTTCAGGGCGTCCTTGGGAAGAGAAACCATATACGCAACCGTAGCAACAATCTGAAGAAAAATCGTAAAATGTAGAGACGAAATCTGCAAACCTTTTTAGGCATATACAACTTCATTAGGAACCGATTACGGCTTTGACGATGAGATTAAAGCAAGATCAACCATGATTTGTTGTCCTCTCGGCCGGCGGAAGCCTGCATTAACGCCGGCTTTATCAATATCGTGTAGACAGATGCGCCGTTCATCAAATTAGGGCATAATGAACCTCGACGGAAGTGAAGACGGAAGCGAGGACGAAAGAGCGATGGAAATCTGGGAGATTGGAGAGAGGATCAATCAAGAACGCAGGGAGGGAGGAGTAGCAGGTAAGGAGAATGTCTATATTGCCCTTCAATTTAAACAACAATTACCAAAACACCATAAAACTATTCATCAGGTTGTAAAATTATAGATTGTATAATTTTCTATTAATTAATAGCGAGGGACTATTTGTGTAATATTGTAATATTTGAGGCATCTTTGTCAATCTCTCCTACCTATAGGTCTTTCACGACCAACACAAGCTTCCTCTCTTTCACCACCATCACCATCAATCGGCGATGTTTCCCACCACCACCGTCAATTTTTACTTTAGACAATGAATCGACGCCGACGTTTCCCCTATCCTATAATTGCTTTAATCTCACCCTCATTGAGATCTTCAGTCTCCATCTCCGGTGTTCCTTCGGCCGTATGTTCTAGAGAGGTCCACTGTAGAACCTTCGCAGGAAACGCTCAACATAGTTCTTTTATGCCCCCATCCTTTTGTAAAGTTAGTAAAATGTAAAAAAATAAAATGTAGCCTTCTATGGTGGTAGGACTACCACTAGGATCGATGTCATTATGGTTACTAGATGCAACCTTCTATGCACAAATTTATTGAAGTTTTTTGTTTCATTTGAAATCTGTTCCTCAAAGTTTGTTAATTTATTTTTGTTTTTGATATAAATTGGTCTTGTGCATATCTTTGATCTGTTCTTTGTATAACTTTGAACAAGGATAATAAATTGTTGACTCTAAAGTTCGATATTCAGCAATTTGATAATCAAAGGTTAGAATAAGAATCAAAATGGTAGTTGCAGGTTTTCTTTGTTCGATATTCGAGTTTTCTATTTTTTAAGCTCCGGTGCTCGATTGGATGAAACGGTGCCAAACAAAGGGATGTCTAGGATTTCCCCTAAACCCACCTGGCAACAGTGGAGTTTGGTTAGCGAAGGTGGTAGTGGAGTTTGGTTCGCACAGGATAATGACAGTTTGGGTAGCGATGGTGGCGGTGGCCGGTAGACGGGAAAAAACCCTAGGCGGCGGTGACTGATGAAGTGTCTTCTGAGGAGCTCGTCAGAGACCACCGGAGTTAGGTGGTGGTGATGGAGGGTTGCGCTTTGAATTCAGAGATGATTACATGAGGAATTGTTTTTTATTTATAAAAGGAAAATTGAATTTAAATAATCTCAACTATCCACTATTGGACGAGAATAATCCCAAATGGAGAAAATTTCCTGGCAGTCCCAACTATTTAACATATTTTTTACAATAAACTTTCCGTTAAGTTTTTTAACCCCCGTTAAATGTTGCTTACGTGGACTGCCTACTTGGCATATATAAACCAATCTGGATAAAAAGGAAAAAGGAAAAAGCAATGCCACGTCATTTAAAAACACGCCAAGTAGGCAGTCCACGTAAGCAACATTTAACGAGGGTTAAAAAACTTAATGGAAAGTTTATTGTAAAAAATATGTTAAATAGTTGGGACTGCCAGGAAGAATTTCTCCAGTTGGGATTATTCTCGTCCAACAGTGGATAGTTGGGATTATTTAAATCCAATGTTCCTTTATAAAATTATGGTGTATTTTCATTAAATATCATAAGTTACATGGTTGGTCCTCCTATTAAATAAAGTTATAAATATAGTCCCTTATATATTAATTGACTAAAACACCATTTAATTGACAGAAATTTTTAACTCCGTTAGCTAAAAGGACCCAAATGGTTAAGGATTGCAAACGCCAGGCGTGGATATAGAAATTTTTGAACATTTGGACTCAACTAGTTAAGGCCACCAAACCTCATGGATGCAAATCGTAGTTAACTCTATTGAAAATAAGTTAAATCGTGAGTTCGTATTTCTAAATCATTACAATGTATACAATGAGAGTATAACCCCCTATGAGCTAAATAAGGAAATAATATAAATATAATATAAATACAACTGACTAGGACCATTGACTACAATGAATATGTTTGACTAATATGGCCCTGCAATCTGAACATCTGGTTTCCAGATGCGAAACTGGACCTAAAACGTTGGAATAGAGCTTGTGGAAGTCTCTTAGTGAAAATGTCTGCATACTGGTAGTCGGCTGGAATATTATGGACTCGAATAGAGCCGATTTGTACCTCATCTCGAACAAAATGTATATCAAATTCCACATGTTTGGTATGTTGATATTGCAATGGATTACTCGATAGGTATACGACAGAGACGTTGACATGGAAAATGATGCCGACGTCGCTAACAAGAACATGTAACTCTAGTAATAGATTGCGATGCCAGGTTCTTTCGGCATTAATATTTGCTACACTTCTGTATTCGGCCTCGGTAGTTGACCTTAAAACAGTGTTTTGTCGTCTGGACGACCATAAAACCAAATTATCTCCCAAAAATATTAGAGTATGCCATAAGCTTAGTGGATTTTACAAGGTGATGGGAAGCTTATATGATAAAGTGCCTCGTAAATATCGAAAAATGCACTTGAGAAACTAAAAGTGGGGCTCTCAAGGTGCATGCATGAAGAGACACTTTTGTTGAATGGCATAGGCGATATAGGAACATGTGACTGTGAGGTATTGTAGGTGTCACACCCTCAATTTCCGCTAACGGAGTCTAACCGGGTGGGGTGTGATCTAGATCAGGATCCGATTCATTAGTTACAACTAAGCCATTAATAAGAGATAAATAGTCATATAATATTTTACAAAACAGAGTTTAGAGATTTGTGTCAGCGGAAGCATTACAAGCTTACAAAAAGGCTGTTTCACAAAACAGATGCTAAAAGTATTTGAAGATACAATTCCCAAAAGGTTTTAGAAAGGGAAG
>JBCNJP010012383.1:0-13894 GCA_039602395.1 Deinandra increscens subsp. villosa
TATGGGCTTGACCCCAGTTGGCATAGACCCAAGATTTGTAAGGTACATCGCGCCTCAAAAGGCAGATTGGGCTTGACCCCTGTTTAACTCATTTTTAAGTGCTCAAGGTTTACTCTCAGTTTCGTCGAACCTGCCTTGAGGATCCTTAAGAATCCGCAAGGATCTTGACTATTTTGGAGAATGGAATCCACTTGAACAGGTAACATCAGTATTGTTATAAATTTTTTTATTACTAACTGAGTATTGGCAAGCATCATGGTCTGTTAACATTGGTAATGTTTTATAGACTTTTAAGTTTTTATACTAAACTATGTTATTGAGCATCCTGTAGGATCCTCGTTTAAGTATTTTTCCAAATAATTAAAACTTACACAATACACCATGATGATCAATATACTACTAAGTCATATATATGCAGGAAATACACAAAGAGCAATCGACAGGGTTCCGACTGATGTATGGGGAAGACAACAACTTGGAGTTATTTATGGGGAAATCACATGAGAAGTTGCGTTGCTATCAAATCAGGAGCTAACGAGTCACCTCCGTAATTATTTCAAGAGATGACGTTGAGTTTGAATTTTTACAGCCGTCTTCTTGGTCGACAACTGTTAAAATTCAGGGGCAATTGTTAGGGCTGATAAT
Organism: Deinandra increscens subsp. villosa; assembly: GCA_039602395.1. Lineage (NCBI taxonomy): Eukaryota > Viridiplantae > Streptophyta > Magnoliopsida > Asterales > Asteraceae > Deinandra > Deinandra increscens. The sequence goes on from JBCNJP010012383.1 coordinate 646, forward strand.
CCAGGATCCTGGCCGGAAGCTCAAATGGTTCAATATCCTTACGCAAGTTCAGGATCCTGGCAGGTTCGAGCATCTCGGAATTACAGTTATCAACTAACCCGTTTGTTTTTCCCATGTGTCTTATTAATTGCAGGGTCAAAGAAACGTGTAGACAAGCCTAAAGACTCGGACAAATGATATAGAACGTGGACTAAGTGGTCCACAACGTTCATATTGGCTTAATTGGGAGAATCCCTAAAATATAGGACAGTTGGTTATATTATTTCAGGATGCTCGCCAGAAGCTCAAAGGATCCTGAACTACAGTTATCGATTAACCGTTACAATTATCCACGTGTCTTAATTGGTTGCAGGTATTAAGGGACGTGTAAATGATGGCTAAAGACTCGGTCAAGGCTTTATGGGACGTGTTGTAACTGACACCAACGTTCACAAAGACTTGAAGACTCAATCCCTAGTTTTTAGCCTAGTTAGTTAATGCATTTTTGACTATTTAAACGAGCTCTAGGTCATTCATTCAGGACAACACACATAACACACAACACACACCTTTTTTCGGCAATCATGATTCTCTGCAACACTTAGAATACGAGCTCATTTCATTTGTAATCAACACATTTTATTATATAAAAGTTTTAGGAGGCAGGTACTTTGAACCGGCCCCCGAGGTTTTTTGCTAGGCTCCTTGAGGATCCTCAAGGATTCCTGGATTTTCCCTCGTTACATCCTCGTGTCAACCTTTACATTTGCATTTTCATCTTTATTTTACATCAAACACGCTACCTCACATACAAAGTTTGATCAACTAATTGCTTAGGCAGTTTTTGACCAAAACAGATACCATGCAGTTTAATGTTTCAGAAAACTTTCAGGTTAGAAAAAATATAACACGAAATTTAAGTTAAACAGAATGACTCCTCAATCAATAACTTTGCAATCACCGATTGGTCTTATAGAAGTACCTACACACTAGTCAAAATTATCAGTTCATAAATGACCCAAAGCGAAGTGCTTCTGGTCGACCAGTGTCCTTGTTTTGCTTAGAGACCACCTTAGGTTTCCATTGTTGTTGTTGTTTTGGTAATACAGTTTTTGATGAATTAGTCACAGGTGACTGTGATGAACAACCTACATATTGGTCTTTTGACAATTTAGAAACAAAACATTTTTGTTTCTGAATGAATGTAGGCTGAAATTCATTAAAAACTCTAACATGTTCATCAAGAAACACAGGTTTGGCAGGTTTACCAAAAACTTTGACCTTTTGAGTTTTTGTATTAGAAGCAGCAGGAATCGAAAAATCTTTTGCCATGTGTCCTGTTTGATGACAAATATAGGACAAACGACTAGCTTTATCCCATCGTTTATGTACCTGCACAGCTTCATAAACATTTCTATCTTCAAAATGATCATAAAAAGTAATATATACCTGATGGCGATGATCATGAACCCATTTGGAAGTTGGGCTTTTTGAAGTAGAACCATCAAAAGAAAATTTAGCAGCTTGTTTCTTCTTGTTCTTTGAATCAGCAGCTTTTACAAACACTTCAGAAATCTTGTTAGCATCAACACAATGAAGTGGAAATTCTTTATCTGAAAATATTTGTTCTGAACCCTTAAGTTTGTAAAACCTTTCGGATTGAACTTTCTCAGCCTTGAAGACCTCCTTCTTGACTTGCTTTAGCTTCATTTCTTTAGATTTTGTGGCTTTGAAACTTGATCCGCCTTAGCTTTAGCATTCTTTGCCTTAAAACCCAATCCAACATTTTTCCAGAAATCTTTTCCTCAGAACTTGATGACTTATGCTCATTCTTCGCTAAACGAGAAAATTCAGTTTTGACTTCCTGCACATTCTTTTGTTCATAAAAGACTGTCTCATAAAAATCAGGTTGAGACCTAATCTTCTCACTAAAATCAGCTGATATATCATTTTCTGTCGACGATGAACCTGACACAAACTTTGGAACTTGAGGAACTTCAGAATTCTTCACAATCTTTTTACCCTTCTTAGTATTTGTTTTCTTCTTCACAACCTTCTCTTCCTCTGAATTTGATGATGATAACTTGGAATAATCACAATCTTCAACCTTTTCTTTCATATCTAGCTTCTTTGATACTAGCTGGAGGGGATGTTGTTTTGTCAAACATCTTTTCAAAATTTCTATTGTTGGCTAAGAAGCTTGTGAAAGATTGAGAATTGGGAACATTGTTTAGCAACCTATTTGCATTAATCACTTGAATTTTCAAATCTGAAATCTTATGTTGTGCTTCAGCCAATTCCTTCTCGGTAGTTATCAATCTTTTGGCAACTTTTTGAGTTTCAATTATTTGCAATCAAAGGTTATCAAGCTCAGTAAACAATTCTTTCTTCCATTTATCTTCATTTCTTTTCTGAATTTCAAGATTTTGTAGCTTGCACCTTATTCACACTCACTAACTCTCTTTTTTCATCCAATAACTTCCCCAAATCAATCTAATAAGCTTCAAGTTTAGCAGCATACTCATTAGAAGTCTTTATAAGCATATCAAGCTTAATTTTTTATTTATCAAACAAATTCTAAAAGTCATTTGTAGCATCTTCCGCTTCATCCTTCCATTTCCAAACCTCTTTAACAAGTTCCTTCTTTTCTTCAACCAATTTAGCATTCCTATCTTCACAATCCTTTTTATTCTTTTTAGATATTTCTAAATCTTTTTTTACCAGTTGAAGAACTTCGGTAATCATTTTAACCTCCTTTTCCAACGAATCGTTTTCTTACAATAACCTTTCATTTTCCTTTAACAAACTTTCAATTTTAGACTCGAATTTTTCATTTTCAGCAGCTTCATACAAACTCAAATCAGAATGATACTCATCTTGCTCATGAGGAACAATTAATGCAGATGTATCAAACTGTTTACCCAATCATAAGTATTGTTATTCTGAACAGTTAAAGCTGTCTTATTTGGATTGCTTGAAGATGACTGAGAATCGTTTTGTAGCTTTGGAAGTGTGACATTGTTGACATTCTCTTGCAAAATGTCCAAAATTTGAACATTTGTAACATTTTATCTTGGATTTATCAAAACCCAAATTTCCATTTGATCCAAAATGTTGTCTTCCAGTTTTCTTGAAGTATCTCTTTAACTTTTGACTCAACATAGCCAATTGCCAAGCTATATCCATATCATTTAGCTGATCCTCATCAATTTCATCAAGATCTTTTTCAGTCAACCGAGCATTGCTGACATCATTGATAATCATTTCAAAAGAAGATGTAGCAAAAATCAATTTTGCACAATCATTTACCGACTTGACAGAAAAAGCACTTTGATTTGATGACTCTGGAATCGTAAAGTTACAACCCCTTGAAGAATTATTATCTGAACTTCCAGAAACATTTCCAATGAATGCAGTAGGTGGTGTAGAACTAAGACTTGGTTTGGCCTTAGCATTTATGCTTGCAACATTCTCACCATGATATAACTCTGGATTTTGCAATTTAGCAGTTGATTTCTTTGAATTTATCATTTCCATTTCCCGAGCATGAAATTTACCAATGAGCTCATGAAATGATAATGTAGAAAATTCTTTGTCATGGGTGATTAACAAGACATAATTTTCTTAATTTTTGGTAACTCCTCCATAATCTTTTCTTTCAATTCTTCATCAGTTTACTCAATGCCAACAACTTTCAATTCACTAATCAGATGTGAAAATCTTGAAACTAGAGACGTAATGTTTTCAATTTCATAATGTTGAAAGTTTTCAAACTCCTTATTCAATACCTTTTTCCGACTTTCCTTGTATTGATCATTGCCTTCACACCTTGCTGATAACGCATCCCATAATTGTTTTGATTTCTTGTAAGTACTGAATTAATGTAGTAATTCGGTGGGTAATGCCATTATAAGATAACCAAATGCTTTTTGTTCAAGTCAAGAACTTCTTTCAGCATTGTCAAAAGTAAGAACTTCTTTGAAATCTCCTTGATCAGTTGGGTGTGTGTAAAGCTCTTTAATTGGAATCCAAAAATCGATATCATTTGTGCTGATATATGCAAAAAATCGTTGTTTCCAGTCTTGATAATCCTCCAACTTCAACAATTTGGGAACTTTATGGCTTGTTCCGATTTCATTATCAAAGTTTAGCATTGTTTACATCGCACTTTGCATAGCGGCAAAAGCTTGAAAATCTGACATTTTAAAAAACTTCAAATTTTGATCAACCGAACCAGAGCCGAACACAAAAATCCTTATCCGAACTTGATCTCAAACGAACTGAGTCCGAGCAGAAAATAGTATCCAAACTATACCCGAACTGAGGATTTAGCCGAATAGAATGAACTACCCGAACTTGTCCGAACACAAATGTATCCGAACCGGTACGGAACCTAATCCAAACCGAACCTCTGAACCAAACCTAGAGCGAACTTAGATGAACTGGAACTTCGGACGAGACGAACACGAGCCAAACCGTGAGTTTGGATGACGGTTATACCGAATAGTAAGTTCTTCAGCTGAACTGAACCATTTTCACTCAAAAAAATCGATTTTGGATAGATTTGAACGAGATTTTAAGCAGTAGATCAGAAAAAGTGATGAGAAATGATTTAGGAACACATTTTTCACAATATACTCGACTGAAACAATCAAAAACTTGTAAAAATGCTCCAAATTTTCGAAAATCAACACTTTTTGTTTCAAAAACTCTGAAAATAGCAACCACAGATCAATAGAATGAACCAGAAAGCTCTGATACCACTTAAAAGTTCGTGAGCATCGGATCGTCTACTCGATCTAGCTATTACGGATGAGAAACGAGTAATTAAGAGTTGTTTAATAGATCTAGAGAACAATTACAATTCAGGAAATCACTTAGAACAGACACAGAGAGACACCACTAAAAACACACACTTAAGACTGATCTCACTTAACTCGTTGCAGAAAACTAAGAAAAACATCTATTTGTACCCGACTGACCAAACCTCAGGCGAACTGGTGGTTCGCCTGATCCGAACTGCCAATTCGAATTAAGTTCACCAGGCAGCAAACTTGTCTTGTTTTGATATTCACATTGTCTTGTTCAGATACTTCATACGACGCACGGATTATGTATCAACAGATGATAAAGTCGAATGATTTCATTGAACCGAATAATTACATGAACAAGAAATCACAACAGTACATCATAACCCTCATGAATCTCCCATGGTCATCTTGGGTTGAGTTCAAACCCAAGATGAGACTCTCAAAAGGTAAGGGATAGCTCACAATATCTCTCAACTTTCATCATCCAACAAATGAGGCCATCCCTTCCTTTATATAGAGAGCCTATGTACCTCTCTAGCCCACTAACTAACAAGACACATTAAATGAGCAAATTACAAATAAAACAACTAAAATAAATTATTAATTAAATCAAAGTTGATTTAATTAATATGAAGCTTGAGTCGCTCGAACCGATCTTCCGTTGACTTTTATGTTGATCGTTGACTTGAATAGTTAACTTTTCAAGAGAACGTCTTCGGTCCAAACTTGTAAGCCTCGATCATCACAACCCACGTCTCTGAATCATTTCACAATGAATTTATTCAGCCGAATTATTCTAGAATAGATTTGATGGCGTCAGTCACACTTATTTTTGTTCCAACAAAAAGACTCGGAATATTGCCAAGTGACAAGGAATATTCCCAAGTGTTTACAACTTATTTAACACGTAATACATAGTCGGAAAAAGTCTAGTTATCGTGTACACACGTAGAATAGCTCACGTCCAAAAACATAATTTTTCAAGAAATGACAATTTCAATTAGCATAAAGTCACGAAATAAATTACTAATTATTAATTCGCAATTAAATATATATTTTTATATAAACATTCAAATAAAGGTCCACGGGGTTTGCTAACGAAACTAACAGAAATAGTTAACGGTGTTAACCTGGGAATTGGACAATTGTCACAGCATCCCCTTGTTAAAGAATTTTCGTCACGAAAACTTCCTCAGGTTGCTATGTTTTCTAAGAAGGGAATGATAAAAATTTCAAGTTGCCACATCATCCCTCAATTAACGGAAATTTTGCCCCAAAATTTAGCTAGTACCTTGATTTGATGCGGAGGATTGATCGAACAAGTGAGAGTATTTCTTTCTCATTTGGTCTTCCCGTTTCCATATGAACTCCGGTCCATGCTTAGAGTGCCATCTGACTTTGGCGATTAGAATTTTACTTCTTTTCAATGCTTTCTCTTCGCGTCCCATTATTACCATGGGCTGTTCTATGAATCATAGCTGGTCATCAACCTGGAGTTCATCCAGTGGAACTATTAGAGTGCTATCATCTAGACACTTCTTTAGATTTGAAACATGAAACACGTTGTGTACCTCATCTAATTAAGGTGGCAATTCCAAACGATACACCACCGTCTCGATCTTTTCAGTTATTACAAATGGTCTTACATAGCGGGGATTCCGCTTCCCGCGATTCTCAAAGCGTATGACACCCTTCCAAGGCAAGACCTTCAACAGTACTTCGTCGCCGACCTCAAATTCCAATGGGCTTCTACATTTATCTACATAGCTATTTTGTCAGTCCCTTGCCGCTTTCATGCGGTTTCTAATTTGTACGATTCTCTCCGTGGTCTCGTACACTAGTTCTTATCCGGTGAGTTGGCTGTCACCGACCTCGGCCCAACTGACCGGCGATCTGCACCTTCGTCCATAGAGAACCTCAAATGAAGCGGATCCAGGTATGGTAGCTATTGTTTTCAAGGAATTCGACCAGTGGTAGGTTAGCTTTTCAGTTTTTCTCAAAGTCCATTACACATGCCCGAAGCATATCTTCGAGAGTTTGGATGGTGCCTTCAGTTTGTCTATCTGTTTGAGGGTGGTAGGTAGTACTCATATCCAAGAGAGTACCCATGGCTGCTTGTAAGGAGCCCCAAAAGTTTGAAGCAAATCTAGGGTCTCAGTCAGAGATAATAGATAAGGGCACTCCGTTGATTTTGATAATCTCCTTGACGTAGATTTGCGCAAGCTTGTCAGTTTTGCCACTCTCCTTGATGGCTAGGAAATGGGCGGATTTGGTTAACCTGTCCACGATGAACCAAATCATAGCGTTACCGCTGGGAGTACGGGGCAGTCCCGTGACGAAATCCATCGAGATCTCTTCCCATTTCCACTCGGAAATTTTTGGTTGTTGCAGTAATCCTGCTGGCCTTTGATGTTGTTGATACATAATCTGTGCGTCGTGTGAAGTTTCTGACCAAGACGGTGGGAAGATCTGAACAAGACAAAGCTGCTACACGAACTAGGTCCGAACTAGAACGAACCAAGGTCATCCGAACTGACGGTTCGGATCAGACGAACTACGGGTTCTCCAGAGTTCAGCTAGTCGTGTATAAAAAGTTCTTTGTGCTTTGTAATTCGTAACTGAGAGAGAGGTGTCTGAGCTTAAGTGTGTGTTTTGTACGGTGTTTTCTCTTAGTGATTCTAGAGTTGTAATTGTTCTTTTGTGACCAATAAAACAACTTTTAATTACGTTTTGTATCCAAAATAGCTAGATAGATTAGACGATCCGATGCTCAAAACTTTCAAGTGGTATCAAAGCTATCTGGTTCATTCTACTGATCTGTGGTTGCTATTTTCGGAATTTTGGAGTAAAAAAGTGTCATTTTTTCATAAAATTGGAGTGTTTTTGCGGGTTTTTGATCATTTCAGTCAAGAATTTCATGAAAAATTTGATCCATAAATCATTCCTTATCACTTTTTTCTGATCCTTTGTTGAAAATCATCATTCAATCTGTCCAAAATCTTGAGTTTTGAGTGAAAAATGGTTCTGTTCGTTTAGGTTCGGATGAGGAACTTTCAGTTCGGGATAACCATCGTCCGAACTCCTAGTTCTTCTAAGCTCGGAAATCTAAAGTTTCAGTTCGGTCAAGTTCGTTTTTGCTCTTTCAGCTCGGTTACCCGAAGTCTAGGTTTGGTTCATACGAAGTCACGGTTCAGACGGTTTTAGTTTGTTTATGTTCGGATAAGATTTGGTTCGGACAAGTTTGGATAATATTTCAGTTCGGACGGGTTCGTGTAAGGGTTTTCAGTTCGGATAAGCTCTAGTTCGGAAAAGGTTCGGATAAAGGTTTTCTGTTCGGGTTCAGTTCGGCTACCAGATTGTAAAATTTTTCAAAATGTTAGATTTTCAAGCTTTTGCCGTTATGCAAAACGTGATGCAAACCTTGTTTAAAATTTTAACAATGAAATTGGAACAATCCAGAAAGTTCCGAAGTTGCTAAAGTTGGAAGCTTATCAAAACTGGAAACAACGATTTTCTGCTTATATTAGTACGAATGATATCGATTTATGGATTCCAATTAGAATGTTTTACATGCATCCAACTGATCAAGGAGATTTTAAATAAATTCATACTTTTGATGCTGCTGAATGGAAAAGTTATGAGCTTGAGAAAAAAGTCTTTAGTTATCTCACCATGGCTTTACCTACCGAATTACTACATCAATTCTGCACTTGTATGAAATTAGAACAATTGTGGGATACGTTATCTGCAAGATGTGAAGGCAATAATCAATATAAGAAGAGTCAAAGAAAGGTGTTGAACAAAGAGTTAGATAACTTTCAGCATTATGAAAATGAAAACATCACGGCTCTTGTATCGAGATTTTCACATCTTATTAGTGAATTCAAGATTGTTGGGATTGAGAAAACCGATGAAGAGTTAAAAGAGAAGATAATAGAGGCTTTACCAGAAAAATGGGAAAATTATGTTTTGCTACTTACACATGACAAATAATTTTTCCACATTATCATTTCATGAGCTCACTGGTAAACTTCATGCTCGAGAAATAGAAATGATGAATTCCAACAAGTCAACTGCTAGATTGCAAAATCCAGAATTATATCATGGTGAGAATGCTGCTAGTATAACAGGTAAGACTAAACCAGGTCTTAGTTCTGCACCATTAACTGCCTTTGTTGGAAATGTGTTTGGAATTTCGGATAATGTTGGTTCATCAAGAGGTTGCAGTTTTACATTTCCAGATTCAGTAAATCAAAATGCATTTTCTGTTAAGTCAGTTGATGATTGTTCAAAATTGATAACTGCTCTCATTTTATCTTCGTTTGGAATTATTATTAAAGATGTTAGTACTGCTTAGCTGACTAAAGACGATCTTGATGAACTTGATGATGAACAGTTAAATGATATGGATATAGCTTGGCAATTAGCTATGTTAACTCAGAAGACAAAACGATTTTACAAGAAAACTGGAAGACAACATGCTATTTTAGGGAAGGTTGGGATTTCATAAATCCACGATAAAGTGTTACAAATGTTCCAATCTTGGACATTTTGCAAGAAAGTGTCAACAATCTTATGTTCACAAGTCTGATTCAAAAGCTACAAATGGTTCTCAACCGTGTTCATGTAATTCAAATAAAACAGCTTTCACTGCTCAGAATGAGGATGGTAGCATTTATAATTGGGGAAAAGTGTTTCTTGATAAGTCAGCTTTGATTGTCACACATGACCAAGATGATGTATTATTCTGATTCAAGTTCTTATGAATCCGCTGAGAATGAAAATTCTTAACCAAATATTGAAAGTTTATTGAAGGAGAATGTTGGTTTAGTAAAAGAAATAAGTTTTCTTATCGAAGCATTGAAAGTAGTGAAATCAGATCTGAAGGCATCTAAGGAAGAATTCAAAGAGTCTGAGCAGAAATTTGTCAAATTATCTGAAAAGAATGATGAGTTAGTTCAAGAAATTGAAAAATGGAAAGCTGAAGCGAAAGATGTTGAAAAGGATTTCAATGATTTGTTTGAAAAGTCAAAGATTAAGCTTGATATGCTCAACAAGACGTCTGATGAGTATGGTGCCAAAATTGAAACATATCAGATTGATATGGAGATGCTACTTGATGAAAAGAGAGAGTTAGCAAGAGTGAATAAATTAAAAAATGCAAATCTTGATATTTAAAAAAGAAACAAAGACAAATGGAAGAAATAATTATTTGCTGAACTTGATAATCTTGGATTATAAATATATGAAACTCACAAGGTTGCTAAAAGATTGATAACTACAAAAAAGGAATTGGCTGAATCACAACAGAAGATTTCTGATTTGAAGATCCAAGTGATTAATGCAAATTATCTTCTAAACAATGTCACCAATTCACAATCTTTCACAAGCTTTTTAGCAAAAGATGAAAATTTTGAAAAAATGTTTGACAAGACAGTGACACCCCTAGGTAGTATCAAAGACGCTGTTAATGAGGTAAAGGAAAAGGTAGAAAATTCTGATTATTCTAAGTTTGCTGATCCCAAATCAGATGAAGAAAAGAATGTCTGGTTCATCGTCAACAGAGAATAACGCATCAGCTAGTTCTACCGAGAAGATTCGTTCTCAATCTGATTTTGATGAGACGATTTTCTATGAAAAGAAGAATGTCAATGAAGTTAAAGCTGAGTTCTCTAGTTTGGCAAAGAATGGGCATAATCCATCTACTTCAGAGGAAAAGATTTATGGCAAAAGTGTTGGTTTAGGATTCAAGTCAAAGACTGTTGCCAATGATGGTGTTCAAGGTTCAAAAACAAAGAATTTGAAGAAAATTAAACTGAAGCAAGTGAAGAAGGAAGTGTTCAAGGCCGAAAAAGTTCAACCCGAAAGGTTTTACAAACTCAAGGGTTCGGAACAAATATTTTTGGATAAAAACTTTCCACTTCATTGCATGGATGCTTAAAAGATTTATGAGGTTTTTTACAAGATGTTGCTGCAATGAACAAGAAGAATCAAAATGCTAAAGTTTCTTCTAGAAGTTCAAATTTTACTCCCAAAAGCCCAACATCCAAATGGGTACATGATCACAGATTTCAGGTATATGATTCTTTCGATGATCATTTTGGAGATATTCATGTTTGTGAAGCTTTGCAGGTACCAAAACGAAAAACATATGCAATCGTTTGTGTTATATTTTCCTCAAAAAAGGGCATATAGAAAAAGATTGTTCGGTTCCTGCTGCTTCTGCTTACACAAAACAAAAGGTTCCAGTTTTTGGTAAACCTGCCAAACCTAAGTTCATTGATGAACATGGCAGAGTTTTTGATGAATTTCAGCCTACATTCTTTAAAAAGCAAGAAATATTTATTCCAAAATTTTCAAAAGATACAGATGTAGGTTGTTCGTCACAATCACCAATGATTGATTCATCAAAAACTGAATTACCAAAACAACAACAACAATGGAAACCTAAGGTGGTTTTAAAACAAGCACTTCACTTTGGGTCATTTAAAAACTAATGAGTTTGACCAGTGTGTAGCTACTTCTAGAAGACCTACTAGTGATTGAAACGTTACTAATGGATGAGTATTCTGCTTAACATAAATTTCACGATTCATCGTCAAGTATTCAAGATGGAAACACAATATGCATCGTCAAGTATTCAAGATCAAGTTACCATCAAGTTGAGGGGGAGTTTGTTCGAAGAATATGTTCAAATTGGTGAACAGAAACTGCACACGTCGATGGGGAGTTTGTTCATACATATTCTGTGCGTCGTGTGAAGTATCTGAACAAGACAGTGGGAAGATCTAAACAAGACAAAGCTGCTACATGAACTAGGTCCGAACTGGAACGAACCAAGGTCATCCGAACTGACGCTTCGGATCAGACGAACTAGGGGTTCACCAGAGTTCGGCTAGTCATGTCTAATAATTGTTTGTACTTTGTAATTCGTAACTGAGAGAGAGGTGTCTGAGCTTAAGTGTGTGTTTTGTACGGTGTTTTCTCTGAGTGATTCCAGAGTTGTAATTGTTCTTTTGTGATCAATAAAACAACTTTTAGTTACGTTTTGTATCCAAAATAGCTAGATAGAGTAGACGATCTGATGCTCACAAACTTTCAGATGTTCTGCTTTTACCTTCGAGCACGTCAAACACTTGCTGACATATCTAGCAATGTCAATTTCCATATTAGGCCACCAATAGAGCCCCTTCAGGTCTTGATACATTTTGTCCAAACCTGGATGGACTGAATATCAGGACTTATGAGCCTCGTCGATCATTAGTTCCCGAAGATTTCCATAGAGAGGTACCCATACACGATCTTTATAATAGCGAATTCCATCTAACTTAACTTCAGAAGTTCCATCCACACCACTCAAGGATGCAAGCTGAAAGTTTTCCTCTCTCAGGGCCTCCTTCTGGGCATCCCGAATTCAATCCAGTAGTCCCGTATGAATCGTTAGTTGCAGAGCTTGAACCCTTTTAGGTTTAACATGTTCCTTTCTGCTCAAGGCATCTCCCACCATGTTGGCCTTTCCTGAATGATACTTTATCGCTAGGTTGTAGTCGTTTAATAACTCGACCCACCTTTGTTGCCTCATGTTGAGTCCCTTATGTTTGAATATATGCTGGAGGCTTTTGTGATCAGTGAAGATCGTACACTTGGTATAATATAAGTAGTGTCTCAAAAATTTCAAGGAAAATTCTACTGCGCCCAACTCCAAATCATGAGTTGTGTAATTCTTTTCATGGGGTTTTCATTGCCTTGACTCGTAGGCGATAACTTTACCTCTTTGCATTAATACACATCCAAGTCCTTGGATTGATGCATCACAATAGACCTCGAAGTCGTCAATCCCATCAGGTAGAGATAATATAGGTGTAGTATAAAGTTTCGGTCTCAAGGTTTGGAAAGCTGTCTCTTCCTTGTCACCTCATCTATACTAAACGCCTTTGTGTGTGAGAGCGGTTAGCGGTTGAGCTAGCGGAGAGAAACCCTTTATAAAACGATGGTAGTAACTCGCTAAACTTTGAAACTGGTGAATTTCTTTGGGAGCTCGCGGAGTAGACCAATTTTCTATGGCCTCGCTGGGTCAACATGAATACCTTACTCGTTGACGATGTGACCCAGAAATTGAACATCTCGGATCCAAAAGTCGCATTTGGAGAATTTTGCGTATAGTTGTTCCTTTCTTAACAGTTCCAGGATTTTCTGAGAGGTTCTTCATGTTCCTCTTTAGTCCTTGAGTAAACAAGTATGTCGTCGATGAAAACAATAATGAATTGATACGGGTAAGGTTTGTACACACGGTTCATGAGATCCATGAACACTGCTGCTGAATTTGTTAAGCCGAAAGGCATGACTAAAAACTCGTAGTGACCATAGCATGGTCTGGAAAACGTCTTTGATATGTCCTCCTCACGAACTCTGAGTTGATGATACCCGGACCTTAAGTCGTTTATTGAATAGTAACTTGT
>JBCNJP010012384.1:0-13894 GCA_039602395.1 Deinandra increscens subsp. villosa
TTTTTTTTAAAACAAAACCCCTCACCCCATTTCCGATCCCTCATATCTCTCTCACTCTGTTTACGATCGCCTCCACAGAAACCCTAGCTCTGCCGCTGCCCTCACCGGAAAACCATTTCCGACCACTTCCGGCTGTCCATTGTGTAATCAGAGCTTACCAACACTCTCGTAATCGATTTCCAACCATAAACCACACCTCAATCGGTTGTTTTCACGAGGTTTCATAGATCTATTCTTATATTTTGTGGTTTAAACCCTAACTTGTGATCATCCTCTGTTTTTACTGTGTTCGAGTCGTTTTAGCGAGACTTGAAGTCGGTTTTGTGGTTAAGATACTTTAAAGGTAGTGTTGGTTGCTTCTTTTGAATATTTGAGATGTTTTGATGTGTTTCCGAGTTTTGTTGCAGGTGCGATAATGGAGGTCTCGACGATTACGATCGTCGAGAGGTTGAAGATAACCTTTCGGATTTACGATCCGAGTTTACGATCGGGGTTTACGGCCGATGATTCCGATGCCGTTTACGATCCCGTTTACGATCGGGCTTAGGGCTTTTTAGAGAGTTTACGATTGGACTTGGTGTTTCCGATTGGACAAAGGTTGACCCGATCGTGAACCCGTTTCTGGATCGTAAACCCATATAGTGGATCGTGAACATGAATAGTGGATCAAAAACACAATTTAAAAATAAAAATAAAATAAACACCTAATGTTTTTAAAATATCATCAAACTCAATCATTTTAAGTTGAAATTAATTGTGTTTGTCAATTTGTGATTCAAAATCAAATGTTTTTCTTAAAAGTTTAAATTGAGATTTTCTGAACTTAATAAGTTAACTGTGGTAATCAATTGAACTTCAAGATATTGTTGACAAACATAATTTCACTTTGATACGTTCAAGCCTGATGCATTTGTCTCGTTTTTCTCAGATGGCAGACGATATGCTTGATGAAGAGATATATTTTGAGAGAGACCACTGCATCCCGGCCTATCTTGATGACCCACCAGAGAGGCATATGCAGCTATTTTATTCTCTGGTGGCAGGATTAAACGTCTGCAAGATAAACCATGCCCTTAGAACAAGCCTGCTTATCGATGAGCAACTTGTAAGAGTGAGAGCAAGTGAAGATAAGACAAGGATCACTGCGACAATTCAGAACAGACCAATTGTGATTCTTGAAGAAGACATCCGTAAGGGATTAAACATCAATGACAGTGCTGAAGATCCAATTGAGTACTCAAAGACTGTTGTGTTAGAGGGTGCTCAGTCATTGGGATATGAAGGAAAGTTCCCTCCCATTTTCAAGAAGCTGCTGCCACACTACTGGAGGTGTCTGGCACACTACCTGCAGAAGTCCTTCTTGGGGAAGAGGACAAGTTATGATCAGCTGAACAAGATGCATGGCACTGCTTTCGTTGCTCTGGCCTTAGACTGGAAATTCAATTTCTCAAAAATGATGCTGTTGGATTGGATAGGCAATGCTGATCTGAGCGCTAGAGAACAGTTCCTGATGACACCAAGATTTGTGCAGATGGTGGTCATGAAGAAATATCCCATGATAGAAGAAAGGATAGAGAAATTGGATATCAAGTTCATGGATAATGGTGTGTTCGGCCTGCAAACACAAGACAGAAAGGGAAAGAGCAGCTTTCAAGGGAGGCTTGAATGGACTAAAAGAGGTGCCTTTCCTGAAGTCGCAAGAGAACAAGAAGAAGAAGAATCTGACCCTGAACCAGAGGTGCCCCCAGTCAATGCATCTCTGGCAGAAGACCATGATATAACAGCAACTCCGGCTGTGAATGTTCTAGAAGAGGCTGGCATTATACCTTCTGATGAAGAGAACGTGATGGACGACATTTTCCCAGAGCATGAGTTTCAGGATGATGACATATATGGGGATCTGGGGCCCATCAGTCACAAAAGAGAAAGGAATGACTTAAACTCTTCTTCCAGCAGTGGTTCAGTTCCACAAGAGTTAGATGTCCAATTTGAAGTTGAGGATGTTCAAGAAGAGCCAATTCCTGTGCGTGAGCCATCACCAAGGAAGAGGTCAGATCCCAGAGCCATCAGGTTTAAATTCCAGAAAACTACCTCAAGCCTGATGGTATTTGAACCTACACAAGCCAATACACAAAATGTTGATGCATCTGAACCTACCAATGAATAGAGCACACCCCAGGCTGATCGTCAGGTTGATGTACCATAATCAACTCCCATACAGACTGAAAGTCCTATTCGGAATGAACATAGCCCAGTTCATGATGAAAGGCAATTCTTTGATGTAGACAGCATGATTATAGAGCCAAGTCCCATGAGGATCAATCTTTCAACTAAAGCAAGCCAGCCTCCTGTTGCTCCAAGCTTCCGACCTTTTCAAGCAGCTGTGGGAGCATCTGATCTTCCAATTGAGATGAGGTTAAGTGCTGATCCTCAAATTAATTATCTTATGTCTCAAAACATAATTCGTGAAAATGAGACAAAAGCACTTAAAAATGAAAATAAGACTTTGAAAGAGAACAAGGCTGCTAACAAGCTAAGGCTTAAGTTCTTGTATGAAACCTTGATGGATCTGAAGAAGAAATACTCAGAGTTGAAAGGTGTTGTTGAGTCAAAAGCATCTGGTGACCATGGTCAAAGCTCATCTCAAGGAATTCAAGATGTAACTGCAATACATGAAGATGAAGGAGATGACACAATTGAGATGTCTGAGTATGTTCGTGGTGGAAGATTTATTTCAAAGGCTCCTGAAGGACAAGTCAATTGGTTTAAAGAATTCTTCAAAGGTCCTACCCCTACGCTGTACTCCATAGATGTGGGAGAAAATGCTTTAGACAAGAAGGGGAGCCGAGAACCAATTCTGTGTTGGTTTTATGATGCTGAAAAGGAATTATTTGCTGTGGTAAGAGATGGATACAGTCCAGTCGAGTACTACCGATCAAAAGAGGTCAATTCCACTCATGGACTGAAACAGAGTTGAGAAACTTGCTGAGGGCACCGTTCATTAACAGGTGGAACAACAATCATGGTAATCTGGTTCGCAACAATTTGATAGCTCAGATGGAGGAAAACTTTGTAAACTTTGATCTGAAGGCTGCAAAGTGGGTTGAAACTAGAACAGATCCTGTCACCGATGAGCCAATTGGTGAGATGAGGTGTCCTCCCACCAAACGAACCCGAGTTATCAACATGCTCGATGAAATAGAAGACCATACGCTTGTAAAGAATTTTGATAGCTGGTATTATGATCCTACAACGTATGAGGTGGTGGTTGTGTGCAAGAAGATGAGAGAGTTCCGCATGTATGATCCCATTGATTTGCTGAGATTCGGAGAGAATGATATCAAGCTCCTGGCATCCCGTCCAATACTTGGTGATGAACATGACATGGCAAATGCTATACGGGTGGGTATGTTCCATGGCATAGCGAATCTAATTGTGGAGAAAGGTTAGTGGTCAAGGAAAGAAGCTCATACTTTCAGATTTGATTTATGTCTTCCTTAGACACTCTAATGGTTCATGCCTAGGGGAAGATTGTTGGGCTATACATTTGAGGCATGAACATTAGATGTGGGCTTACTTGTTAATGGGCTTGGTGTTCACGATTTGGGCTTAGAAGGGATTACGATTAGAGCTTAGTGGGCCGGTCCTAATGGGTTTATGATTAGATTTTAGGGCTTTGTAATGGGTACTATATAAACCCATAGTGTTTATGATTAAACTAGCTTTTTGATTACGATTCTGTCTCTCTCATTGTTTACGATCAGTTTTCATTAGCTCAAGAAAGTATTGATTATCATTCAAGATTTGATCTTTGGTTGTTTATCTCTTTGTCAAATCTATTTCTTCTACTTTCTTCTTGAATCAATCTTGTACAAGGATTCCGCACTTGTACTAGATCAAAATATCGTGAACGGTTGTTGATCCCGGACCAACAAGAGCCAATTGAATGAACCTTGGAACTGTAGCAAATTTCTTATCCCTGGTCACTACTGCCTTGACATCTTCAAGAATCAACTTGGACCAATTGAATCGAACCCCTCTCACCAGTGACACCATAGCATGAGTGTGCACTTGATTCAGCTGATCTGTTGAACTCTTCTTGGCAATTATGCACTTCTGCAAGTAGTGAGCTAGCATTCTCCAGTAAGGTGGAAGGAGAGCCTTCATAGTAGGCGGAGACACTGTGTGATATCCCATTTCCTTTAAACATTGAGTAACCATCTCTTTATCCAAGGCCATGGGATCAGCAGCAACATCTTTTAGTCTGAGGGCCTGTCTGAAATTCTCTTCGGTCAATACCACAACTATTGCTTGTATCTTAGCAATGATCTGCTTTCCATCATCAGATAAAAATGCGGTCTTCCAGAATTCCTATTGCATCCGCTTGCAGATGACAGGGTTTTCGGTGAGGGCATAGTGTAGACAGCACCTTTTCAGACCTTCTATCATTGACCTGTACTTCTCTCTGTATTCCGCAGGCGTTCCAGCAAATAAGATACTGTGTTATGATCTTTGATAAACTCTAAGTCCCTGCACTCACACACACAGATAAAATCCAAAACAGACAAAAATTCATCAGTCATAAGAATTTCTCGAAAAAACGGGCAACATAACGGCTTAAAAATGGAAGAAAACCATTTGAAACACGTCATCAAGTACCTTTCCTATTGAAAACTAGGTTTTCGATCGAAAATCATCCATCTGATCGAAAAGCTGCTGGTTACCAAGAGCCCTGATCGAAAAGTATAAGTCCTGATCGAAAAGTATAAGTCCTGATCGAAAAGCATAAGTCCTGATCGAAAAGCCTAAGCTCCGATTGAAAAGGGTAGCTTTCGATCGAAAAGCCTAGTTTCTCGACCGAGAAGCTTCAGGCCATCGGTAACCGTTGATTGTAAAGTACCGGGGGCTGATCGAAAAGCCCCTGGTTCGATCGAAAAGTCTCGTCTTCTCCGGTCCAGACCTACAACTCCATCAAACACGCAATTTTCGTGTGTTTTAACACTTAAAATCAATCCCAAACACCTGCAATCAGAGTTTTTCACCCGTCCCAACCAATAATCACAAGAAAAATTAGCACATACTCGAGGCGATCCTGAGTGGGTCGAGCCGCACTCTTCAATCGGGGCGCCATGGCTCAAAATCAACAACAGGAGAGTGTACTGTGACGGATTCCGATCAAGTGGGTGGCATCGGATGATTGGTACGGTGGTTGATGGCGGCAGATTGGAGAGGAGCAGCGGCGGCAGCGACGTGGGTAATGGAGGGTGTTCGGGTGACATTTTTGATGAGGGAGGTGGCGGTGAGTTCGCAGGGTAGTGGCGAGGGTTGTGGTGGTGACCGATGGTGGTGGCGGTCGTGAATGGTGGTGATCGGAGATGGTGGTGGCAGAGCTAGGGTTTAGAGTGTGGAAGAGAGGGAGACGGGAAGAGTGAGGGAAAGGGGGTCCGAACCCCTCTTTTGTTTCAAATTTTTTATAAGAAATTACATAAACACCCCCTCTAGATAGAAAGATGTCCCCAAAACACACAAACTTTAACAAAAACCAATTTTCTCTTAAACAGACTTAATTTTTTTCATCAAACACCCAAAGTTAATCCCGTTTACTGCTGAAAGCTTCCCCTGAACTCAAGCCCGAGAGATTTTATATCTGACAACTTAAGACTAAATAAATAAAAAACAAATAAGACTGAAACAGAATAAAATAAATAAAAGAATAAAATAAAAATAAAAATAAGATAAAATAAAATAAAATAAACAAAAATCTTAACCGACTGAGTTTTGAGTGAAGAGACATTGTGAGGGATCATACCAGATAGTCTGTGACTGAGGAACCCTTTTTAGCTTCAGTTACTTCGCGTGTTCAAACGATTGATGGTATTTTGCTTTCGCTTACTCAAGCAGTTTCATCACATCATTTATATTCTAGGGTTTATTAATTATGAAAATCTATCCAAGTCACACACATAAGTCCTAGGTATAATTTGTACATTCTATCAAGTAGACCTGGTTTCCGTACAACATTTTTCACGACACCTTTCCTTAAGCCCAGCATCATGCTCCAGACTGGGTTGAGAAAAGAAAGAATAGATCACGGAGGTTTTGTTGGATATTTTACAACATCAACTGAATTTTTGAAACATTTTTGATAATGCTCTCATCAGTGACAAGGCTAAGGGTTTTGGACACTTGGGGGTCTCTTTTGGTTGTGCACATTGGCATCTTTTGGGTTTATAATGTATGTACAATGTGATCTTAAATGTACGTGGATCTGGGAGGTTCCAGGTCTCTGCTTTCGCAGAACAGAGGAGTCCTGACTCACGTACAACATTCCCAGGTCATTGCTTACGCAAAGCAGAGGGAATGAGAGTTTTTGAGTATGACATCAAAACTCAGAACCGGGCGTGTGTCTTAGGATTCCTGGTACACAGTCAAATAGAAATTGTACTAACCTAAGTATGTGCTTCCTATCAAGCATCATACGTTATCTTCAAGTGTTGTGATGAAGCATACCTTTTGATTGATTGACAACAGAGCCTACCAAGCATATCGGCCATGAATCACAGCTTTTCACATTCACCTTACACGTGTCAGTCAGCAAACACCTGGAAATTTATATCACTTCCCAACCTGGTCAAACAAAACCAGTAAAAAAAATTAAAAGCACACAATTTAACTCTATCTTCCCCTTGCTTTTTTAAATTTTTCCAAAACAATAAAAAAACACTATTTTTGAATTTTTGAATTTTTTTAATTTTTTTTGATTTTTTTTCAATTGTTTTTTATTTTTTTGATTTTTTTAATTTAAATTAAACAAGAACATAAAAAACAGTTGTCAGATTACTCATCAAAGGCTATCATCCGGAGGCCTTCGAGACACATTTAAAAATTTGCACTGGGAAGGGGTTTTGTGAACAAGTCCGCCACATTGTCATCCGACGACACCCGTTCTAAATGAATGAGCTTGCGTTCATAGTAGTCCCGAATGAAGTGCATTTTTATGTCAATGTGCTTGGTTTTCGAGTGCTGCATAGGATTTTTTAACAATTTGTAATGCATCATTATTATCACAGTAAATAGGAGTGTCAAAGAAATTCAAACCGTAATCTCCCAGTTCATGCTGCAACCATACCACCTGTGAACAGCATGCAGAAGGAGCCACGTATTCTACTTCGGCTGTCGATTGGGACACCGTGTGCTGCTTCTTGCTTTGCCATGCCACCAGCTTGTCACCTAAGAATTGAGCTCCGGCAGATGTGGATTTCCTGTCAAGCTCATTACCACCATAAACACTGTCAGTGAAAGCATACAGATTCTAGCCTGACTCTTTAGGGTACCAGAGACCCAGCCGTGGCCGACCCTTCAAATATATAAAAATACGTTTAACAGAAGATAGATGAGAGAGTTTAGGATTAGCCTGGTAATGTGCGCATTGGCACACTACAAGCATGATATCTGGGCGGTTGGCAGTCAAATACATTAGTGACCCGATCATAGACCGGTACATGTGCTCGCTCACCGGCTGACCATCTGGATCTCTGGTAAGTGCATGCCCGGCCGCCATGGGAGTGGAGACAGGCTTCGAATCCATCATCTTGTACTTTTCCAAGATCTCTGTGACATACTTGGCTTGGTGGATAAGGATCCCACTGTCACTCTGCTTCACTTGCAATGCGAGGAAAAATTCCATCTCGCCCATTTGGCTCATCTCTAATTTTGTTCGCATCACCCTTTCAAACTCCTTACACAAATCTTCATTTGTTGACCCAAAGATGATGTCATCGACATATACTTGCACCATGATTATGTCATGTTCCACCTCCTTTCTGAAAAGTGTTTGATCCACTATTCCTCTTGAGTATCCGTGTGCTAGAAGATGATCAGTCAAGGTTTTGTACCAAGACCGAGGGGCCTGGTGTAAACCATACAATGCCTTGTCCAGCTTGTACACATGATACGGGTGTTCCTCATTAATAAATCCAGGAGGTTGAGTAACATATACCTCTTCATCCATATTA
Organism: Deinandra increscens subsp. villosa; assembly: GCA_039602395.1. Taxonomy (NCBI): domain Eukaryota; kingdom Viridiplantae; phylum Streptophyta; class Magnoliopsida; order Asterales; family Asteraceae; genus Deinandra; species Deinandra increscens. Next base: position 8,016 of record JBCNJP010012384.1, read on the forward strand.
GCATATAGAAATGCCCTTTTCACGTCCAATTGGTAGATCGTGAAGTTCATGTAAAACGCGTAAGCCAAAAAGACTCTTATTGCTTCTAACCGAGCAACGAGCGCGTACACTTCATCATAATCAACTCCTTGTATCTGTTTATGCCCTTGAACCACCAACCTGGCCTTGTTTCTGACAATAATGCCATTGTCATCCTTTTTATTCTTGTAAAGCCATCGAGTTGTGATGACTTTTTTGTCAGAAGGCCTTTCCACTAATCTCCAAACTTGAAGCCTTGAGAATCGATTCAGTTCTTCATGCATGGCTTCTACCCAACTAGGATCTGTTAAGGCCATAGTAATGTTGGGGGGCTCAATTTGAGAGATAAAACAGGAGTACATACAATGATTAATGTCCCCTGACTGACTTCTTGTTAGCACCCCAGATGCTAATGGACCAATGACGTTGTCCAAGGGGTGATATTTATGAATCCTTGTTTCAGCAACGGCTTGAACGGGGGTTACTGGAGGTAGATTTGTTTGGTCTGGTTCTTCATTTGTTTCAGCTTCTCCTTCTGCATCAGCTACCTGAGTTTGAACAGTATCTGTGCTAGGGTTGTTGTCTGCCTCATTGTCAACCTCAGTATCAGCAGTTTCCTGTACTGGTGTAGTATCTGCTTCAGAGGCAGTGACCGGAGATTTTGTAATGGAGTGAGTTATTGACGGTCCTGAGATTGTGTCATCAAAGAGTTCTTCAGCTATGACGGGTTCTAATCCTAACGGAAGGAAGAATTGATTGTAGTCAAAAGCTTGAGCAGGACCCACTCCACCATCTGATGGATTTTCTTCTAGCCAATCCACACTGGTGGACTCCATCACAATCCTGGTTGTTTAGTTGAACACCCTGTAGGCTGAGCTAGTAGAGTAACCTACAAAATACCATTCATCAGATTTAGCAGCAAACTTTGGTAAATCAGTATTTACTAAAACAGTGCAAAGACACCCAAAAGCCCGAAGGTGCCCAATTCTGGGCTTGTCATGGTAGATTAATTCATAAGGGGTCTTCTGTTGCCGCTTATTGATGAGCACGCTGTGCTGGACATAACAAGCAGTGTTAACTGCCTCTGCCCAAAACATGGTAGGTAGCTTAGAATCACACAACATAGTACGAGCAGCTTCAATTAACGTCCTGTTGCGTTGTTCTGCTATGCCATTCTGCTGAGGAGTGTAGGGAGCACTGATATTCGACACTGATTCTTGAACTCCGTCCCGTTATCACTCCTGATGAACTTCACCTTCAGATTCAACTTGTTTTCAATAAGTTTGATGAATGCAATCAGTATACCTACAACATCACTTTTCTTGGGTCAAAAAGAACACCCATGTGAAGCGAGAAAAATCGTCAGTAATAACTAAGCAAAATTCACATCGGTTAAGGCTTAACATAATGACTGGACCGAAGAGGTCCATGTGAAGCAGCTCCAGTACAAATGAGATTCTGTTAAACACCTTTGGCTTATGTGGACGTTTGTGCTGCTTCCCCTTAGCACATGCCACACATTTCTCCTTGAGCACAAATTCTTTGATTGGAAGGTCTTTAACAAGCCCTCCTCTAGCGAGTCGATTCAGGTTCTTCAGATTCATGTGCCCCAATCGTCTGTGCCACAACTGAGCATGGTTCTCAGCAGTTTTGGAGAGGAGACATGCCACCTCAGTTGTGGGGGGTTTCTGCATGTTAAGAACATAGGAGTTGCCCGTATCTTGGTGTTCGCATTAGCACCCAATCGTCAGGGATGGAGTATCCAGGTTTGAGAATGAGACATTCTTTGTTGTTGAAGAGTACTGGATACTCCCTATCACAAATTTGTGAAACACTTAACAAGCTGTGTTTCAACTGCTCGACGTAATTGACGTCATGGAAGCTGAGACATCCATTTCGGACTGTTCCTTTCTGACTGATATATCCTCCAACTCCTCCGGCGAACGACACATATCCTCCGTCAAATTTCTCCAAGTCCTGTAGAAGAGATATGTCGCCCGTCATATGCCTGGAATAACCACTGTCAACATACCATAGGTTGCTAACAGTCCTCCTTGGCTGTTCCTGCATTCAAAGGAGATCAGTTAGTTTTGGGTACCTAGGCCTTAATTAGTCTGGGTGAAGTTGGTCCGGCCTTGGTTGGACTGAGAATGTCCTTTTTGTTGACATCTCTTGGTTGGTGATTTTCTTTCCCAAAAGCCTGTGGTTTTCTTGGTGGTGAATTTTTAGTTTCATTCTTATTTTGAAATTTTATCTCTTGAAACAGTTTGGAGTGTTTTTTGTACACTCCAGTAGGCTTGAAGGACAGGTTTACCACCTTTGGAACATTCCACCTATCATCTTTGTGCCAACCAGTTGGCTGATTTTGGAAATCCTAGCTGGTTTTGGATGGATCGGTGAGTTTAAGAAAAGTATCCTGCTTTGGGTGAGAAACAGATTTTGAAATTTCAACATTTTTTGGTACCCAAGTAGGCGTTGATGAAGTAAAAGTCTTAGAATGTCTTGCAGATTTTTTAACATTTTGACTCAGTTTACTTTGCACAGGTTTTGACTCTTGTTTAGGTGATTTGGGCTTTTGAATCACTTTGAGTACCCTGGAATGTTGAGGTACTCCCTGCCGCACCTTGCGGTTTGAAGGTACAGTCCTTTGTGTATGGTCTAACATGTATTTGGGCCTTTGGGACAGGCTTTCGTATAGCCTTTTGTGGATAATAAGGCTGATATGGGCGGTGCAAGCAGTTCTTTGCCAAGTGTCCAGGGTTACCACACACATGGCAAGACTGTTTTTTAGGATACGCGGGAGCCTGTTGTTGGTTACGCCTGGTGGATATCCAAGTTGGTTTTGAACATTTTGTGTGTATCCACCAGGTTTTACCATTTGGCTTTGTGGTCAAAATATACTCCCGCTGTATCAGCTTAAATTGGTCATATGCAGAATTAACTTCTGGGTACGGGACAAAGTCATGGGGTCTGGTGTCCCGTACTTTCTGCACATTTTGGACAGGAGTATCAATTTTGTGTCTCACAATTTTCCACACCAAATAAACCATCACTAGTGGGTTTAGGACCAGCAACCTGTGGTCCCTTACCCCTTCTTAAGATTCTAACAGTTCTTAAGGGTTTCATAGGTTTTGCATCACATTTACCAAGGTTAAACACACCACACTCAGAAGTTTTACCAAACAAAACAGACTCCGATGTTTTAGACTCAGACTGAACAGATGATTCAAGTTTTTCAAAATCAAAATTTTTGTAGTAATCATTATAATTGGAACTCTTAGAAGACTCCTTGCTATCCACTACCCCTGCTTCTTTATTACCTTTATCTGCACAACAAGTAGAATTGTTAGTAGTGATAGAAACAGGAGCAGATATTTTAATTGGACAAGCAGCAAGTTTTCTATCAATGTCAGCCTTAACTTCTAAAGTGGTCTTTGATATTTCAGGATCTGAAATCATTTCATGCATGAATGGCATTGGTACTGTGTGTGTGGATGTTTCGTCCTTTACCTCAGTACCGAGACCCAGACCAGATTTGGCTTTGAGATGTCGCATTCGGGCATCAGTGTTGTAAAAGAGAGAACTAGCCTTCATCATTTCCGACACAATTTTATCATTACATTCAATTTTATTTTGTGATGTTTCTAATTTGGCTTTAAGTTCCTCTACCTCCTTGGTTAATGTTTCAACTTTTGAGTTAGCAATTTTAAGAAAAGTACTTTTATCACTAACTTGAGTTTGAAGATTTTTTATGTCTAACTTAGCAGCTTCCAGTTTTTCTCTAAATATCCTACTCTGATTTTTGCATTCCCTAAGATCTCTAGCAGTTGACTCATGATTTAGTGTTTCATTGGTGAACTTACATTCCCAGTCTCTACATTCATTAAACACAGATAAGCATTTTGAATTTGAACATACCTCATTACTGCTGGCTTGAGACCCTGGAGTGATGTCTGCCATGAATGCATGGTGGAAGACTTCAGCAGCTTCTTTCTGTGCTTCTTCTTCTGCAAGGAGGGCCACATGATCAAGTGTCAGACTCAAGTCTTCCACTTGTGAAGTCCAATCGTATCCTGGTGTGTGCTGAACCACCAGTGCCCTGTCATTCTTCCCTGTCTCCTTCTTCACGCCTTCACTTCTGTCCTCAGCTTTGACATCTCTTTCAACCTTTGGCTTGGTGCACTCTCTTGCATAATGCCCATACTCATTACAGTTGTAGCACCGCAGGTTATGCCTTGTTGAAACTGAGCTTGACCCCTTTTCCTCCATTCCAATCCTTCTTCCCTGTCTTTGCCATAAACTGCTTAGCTCTTAAAGCTAACATTCCCATCTGATATGAGATGTCCATGTGCTCCAGGTCTTCTGGGTTGACTTGATTGACATCATCTGGAGTTAAGTCAGTGGGTAGAAGAGAACCTGCAACGAGTGCCTGATAGCAACTCATAATACCTACACCAAGTGCAAAACTGGGATCTTTGGTTAGAGCATTAACATATAAAGAAATAAGGTTTGATGTTCCAGATGTGCTTGACCCAGTGGCTTGAGAAATAAATCCCATCGGATTAGGGTGTGTGTTGTTAGGAGCAGCAGCTGGTTGTGAGATGAAGGCTTGATTAACTTGGTTCATTAATGCTCCATTGCCCAACTTTCTGGCCCTCTTCTACTTCTTCTCTTCGTAAGCTCTAATGGTTGACATGAGCTCACTCAGTGGTGATGTAGTCATTTCCACTGTCTTTTCAATTAACTCAATTGTACTATCCCAGTTTGGTGGAAGTGAGTTCACCAGCTTCTTGTTTACCTCTACCTGTGTGTAGGTGACCCCAGCATCTTTCATTCCGGTCACAATTTTGATGAAACGCTGAAGCTGGGTCTCAATGTTTTCACCAGCTACATAATTGAATTCATTGAATTGCTCCCTGAGATTTTCCCTTCGGGATTCTTTCATGTCATCATTTCCTTCATAGGCAGCAATAAGAGCATCCCAGAGTGTCTTGGCAGATTTGTATTCCTTGAAGGCTTCGGCCACCTCGGGGGATAAGGCCATGGTCAACGCAGCCAAGGCCTTTCTGTCACGTTCTACTTTTTCCCAATCTTCTTCAAGCCAGTCTGCCTTTGCCTTGGGTTGAGCCTCCTGACCAGCAGCAGGAGATGTCTTCGGAACATAGTCTCCCACCTCAACAGATCGCATGATCTTGGGATCATGATAGTTCACGTAGTTTACAAACCGGTATTTCTAGCTCATGAAGTCTTTTCCAGAAAGCAGACGAGGTGGTCTGGCGTTGGTTCCGATCTTTGCGTCCATCTCAAGAGTTGCACTTGACAGATTTGACATGTCGAAGGCCATTGTAAACAACTGAGAGACAAAACAAGGTGTTTTTCGTTATCAAAGAGAGGTTGGATCGAAAAGAGGTTTTCGGTCGGAAGAAAACTGGTCGAAAAGTACTTTTCGATCGGACAAGGATCTTGATCGAAAAGCACACTTCTCGATCGAAAAGTAGGGGTGGATCGAAAAGTCTCAGAGGGGACTTTCCGATTGAACCGAGAAGCTGATCGAAAAGTCATAGGGGGACTTTCCGATCGAAATGACTGATCAAGAAGTCACAAAGGGGACTTCTCGATTGAGGGACGGCTGATCAAAAAGTCACAAGGAGGACTTTCCGATCGAAATGGCTGATCGAGAAGTCACAAAAGGGACTTCTTGATTGAAGGACGGCTGATCGAAAAGTCTCAAAAAGGGACTTTCCGAGAGGGGACAACTGATCGAAAAGACACAAGAGGTCTTTCTCGATCAAGCAGTGCGACAGGATGAACTTTTCGATCAAAAGGATGATCGAAAAGCTTTTGGACAGGGTCGAAAAGTC
>JBCNJP010012385.1:0-13893 GCA_039602395.1 Deinandra increscens subsp. villosa
TATTTATAGGCTGGAAATACGACTGGCCGAACCTCAGGTTCGGCCAAGCCTCGGCGGCTCCGAACCTGGAGTTCGGCCAAGGTTCGGCCATGCCTCGACTTGAACGTTCCGTCTTGTATTCGATACTTCACATGACGATCAGGAACCATGTATCAACAAAAGATGTATCGCACTATTGAGAAAAAAGAAGACTGGGACAGATTTGTAGCATATACAAGATCTGAAGAATTCGAGGTTTTTATTCAATTCAAACTGCAGATTTCATTAATTAAGCTAATAAGTGTTAATTAATGAGATTATAATTATATATCTTACTGTTCTGTGTTAATTAATGAGATTATAATTATATATCCTACTGTTCTGTTGGAAAGGCTGCGTCAAAGATTGGAAAAGAGGTTCGAGCAAAATATACTTATGATCATTCAATGGGGCGGGGAGGATACGTCTTTCTGAGAGAAAAACTGGTAATAAGCTAAGTGTGTTACACCCAGTCATGGTTAAGAACGTGCAATGTATGTTTCAAGTCTGATATATATTATTATTATACTACAAGGTACAAAACAAAGAAATAGCAGTTGATGAATTCCCCTCTCGATCGTTTATGTGGAGGAAAGGAAGGGTAAATAAAGAGGGGGTATACAAAACGCCTGTGGTGAAGGGCGTAGCAGATGATATAGTAAGTTTAATTGCTATATATATACCTAATTATTCACATGTTAAAAATTAACAGCACCTCATTAAATTAACTAAATTAATTACTGCAGGCCGAGAATGAAACAAAGATAAATGCGGGATCTGTCACCGTAGAACCGGGAACGGATGCCCTGACATTGGTCCTTGGCAAGGAAAGGGGTGGATACCTAAAAGGTATCGGGTATGGAGTGACTTCCTGTGGATATTGGCAGGGTGCTCCAAAAGGGAGATCGAAAGAACGGATCGAAAAACTAGAGGCGGAGCTAAAAAATGAAAAACAGCTGCGTGAGAAAAGTGATGAAGAGTTTGACAACCTCAATGATAGGCTTAAAGCACAGAATGATAAAATTGATAAGCTTACGGCGCTTATGGTGGTCGTGATTCAAGATAAACAAGTTCATAAAGCGGTAAATTCTGTAAGGGACAAACTATATATATATATATATATATATATACCTATAATTAATTATATTATATATACTTTACTTTTTATCGATCAATTAATTATTATAAATCATTAAATCATTTCGTAGGTAAAGTCTGCGGAGGCGCCTCTTACTACAACGGTAATTAAATATTATTGCTGATACGATCAATCTCTCTTGAGCGCATATTTATTAATTAATTAACTAATTGAATTAATTGTACGTAGGACATGATCAATTCTGCGCACAATACATCGCGGAAACAATCTACTCAATCAAACTCATCTCAAAGGTCGGCCGATAAGGTACGGATTTGAAACAGTTCTGAATTTGTGTTGATCTGGAAGATTCTAGTTCATCTGGATGAACATGCGTCTCTACTTATAGTTCATCCAGATAGTTAGAGTTCATCCGGATAGTTAAAGTTCCTCAGGATAGGTAAGGTTCATCTGGATAGTAAAAAGTTCATCAGGATAGTTAGAGTTCATCGGGATAGTTAGAGTTGATCCGGAAGATTCTAGTTCATCTGGATGAACATGCGTCCCTAGTTATGGTTCACCGTGTTGGTTATAGTTCATCCGGATAGTTAAAGTTCACCAGTATAGGTAAAGTTCATCAGGATAGTTAAAGTTCATCAGGATAGTTAGAGTTGTTCCGGAATATAATTAATAATTAACTGTGCCGGCTATGATAAGTTTGTACTTCATCCGAATGGTTATCTGGATAGTTAACTAATGTTTAGCCGATTATGATCGATATGATTTTATTAATTAATTGAATTGTAGGTCTCTTCTGCGACTCTATCACAACACACTCCTCCATCTACAACAGTGTCGCAAAAGGAAAGGGTAACTATTTTAATTTACACAGTTGTGTACTTCCCTTATAAGTAATTGCTATATGATCATTTAATTAAATGTTGATGCTGTCTTTAGGTGAGAAAGAGAAAAATGACAGAAGCAGCAGCTGCTGCAGCCAGTGCTGCTGGGGCATCAGAGCTGGAAGTGGTATATATATATATATATATATAATTAATTTAGAAATTTGGCAAATCGCTTTGACGTTATCGTTAATTAATATATATGTTACTAATCAGTTAATTACATGGTGTCAATTTAGGAAAAGAATAAGAGACATGCAAAACCAGTAAAACCTGCAGCTCGTAAAGTACCTCCTAAGAAGAGTGATCATCAGTTGGAAAAAACAAATAATTGTGATGCCATTGCAGCTCCTATCGATCTGCAGCCAGTAATCCAAGAGGTATATAGATTAGTATATACCACAATTTTTGTATTCTACTTTTTACTTTGATTAATTAATTGTTTATATATATGCTATAATTAATATTATTATTATTATTATGTCACTTATGATCAGGGGAGCCAAACTGCGACGTTGCACATGGAGGGGGATCCACTGAACGTCGTGGGAATGGCTGAATTATTACCAAAACAAAAAGATGAGAAGATTCATGGAAGTCCGTTACCTCCTGGTTGCCGTAGAATTGAAGTTTATCAGGTCAATAAGGGTGCAACATTTTTACCATTCCCAGTAGATGATAAAACAATGCTTTCGGAGGTTGAAAATAAATATATTATTGCATGGCCGATGAACCGAATGATCCTTCATTCTAATAACAAGTCAGATAGATCACAGCCGGTTGATCATTCTACGGTTCAAAAAGTACTGGAACAACCACAGGTAATTACTACATTAATTAATCGTATCCGCTAATTAATTAACTATATATATATATCTGATCGGTTTTATTTGTCATATATGTTTCCAGGGGAAATCAAAGATTACGAAAGTGTACGTAACACCAAACCAGCTGAATCAAAATCTGATAAATAGAAAAATCACACGACACCAGCAAAAGCAGCTGATCAGCACGGACAAGAAATTATAATTAATTATTATAGAAATTAAACTTTGATTAGTGTCGTATGTTATCTTTTTGAACAGCGTCATGATTAGTGTATGTACATTAATTTTTAATTATAATATATGATTTTTAAGGTTTCTCTATACTAATTAATTAATATATAATTAATTGTAATTAAGAAAGGCTCCTGCTATATCCACCCGAGGATTTTACTAAAAACACCAAAACCAAACGGTCGTTTCAAGTGAAACGACCTTGAAACGACAGTTTCAACCAAAACGACCTTGAAACGGTCAATATAAAGGGGGGCACCTGAATTTTAAGGTTTCGTCGTCGTGACACGTGGCGGCCGTTTCAACTGAAACGACCTTGAAACGACAGTTTCAACCAAAACGACCGTAGTAAAACCTTGGGTGTCTACATAACAACTCTTAAGAAAATATATGTGACCATATATATAATACCAAAGGCCACACTTTTTATATTTTAACGTGGCCGCTGCCACCATTTGGCCACGCTTATTGGGACAAATTATCTGATTTCAACTACCCTTTGGCCACTTTTTTTTTTCAATTATATGTGGCTAAAACACAAATATACGTGACCATATAATACCAAAGGCCACGTTTTTTATATTTTAATGTGGCCGTTGCCACCCTTTGGCCACCCGTATTGAGACAAAATGTATGATTTCAACTACCCTTTGGCCACTTTCTTTTTCCAAATATATGTGGCTAAAACACAAATATACGTGACCATATAATACCAAAGGTCACGCTTTTTATATCTTAACGTGGCCGTTGCCACCATTTGGCCACGCGTATTGGGACAAAATATCTGATCTCAACTACCCTTTAGCCACTTTTTTTTCCAAATATATGTGGCTAAAACACAAATATACGTGACCATATAATACCAAAGACCACGCTTTTTATATTTTAATGTGGCCGTTGCCACCCTTTGGCCACGCTTATTGGGACAAAATTTATGATTTCAGCAACCCATTTGGCCACGGTTTTTCATATCATATGTTGCTAAAACACAAATATACGTGACCATATAATACCAAAGGCCACGCTATTCATATTTTAACGTGGCGGTTGCCACCCTTTGGCCACGCGTATTGGGACAAAAATTATAATTTCAGCAACCCATTTGGCCACGTTTTTTTATAACATATGTGGCTAAAACACAAATATACGTGACCATATAATACCAAAGGCCACGCTTTTGATATTTTAACGTGGCCGTTGCTACCCTTTGGCCACGCGTACTGTGACAAAACGTATGATTTCAGCAACCCTTTGGCCACGTATTTTTATAATGTATGTGGCTAAAACACGAATATACGTGACCATAAAATACCAAAGGCCACGTTAACCAAACACATGTGGCCGTTGGGACCCTTTGACCACGCTTTTCTGAAGAATTTTTTGATTACAACAACAAATATTGGTACCCTTTAGCCACGCTTATAGGTGGCTTCAGCCACTGATATTGTAACGTGGCCGTAGGGTACATATGGTCACGGCACCTATAGTGTCGGTTGGAATGAAAAAAAAAACGTGACCAAACACCTTTTGTCACGGTTTTTTTCCATGGCCAAAGGTGAATTTTGACGTAGTGTATGTTTGATCTTTTTTATAAATTTGTTTAGTTCTTGCTAGAACATAGATCCATCACATTAATGATGTTTTGTTTTGCTAGAATATGTTAGAAATGATGTATTGCTTAAACACTTAGATCTACTACTTTTGATTGGTTAAGAATAGCCTAAACCATGTTTAAAGACCCTAGGGACTGTTTTTGACACTTTTGAGACAACTTTTCTGAAGACACTTTCCTTGGAAATGAGTTTAAGAGAGCCTTAAAACCCCGAAACAACTCGTTAAAAACCCTAAACCGACCCCGCGGGTCAACCATAATTTTTTTGTAAAAAACTTAGACTTAAAAAACAGTGGACTTAGGGACTAAAATGAGTGGTGAAACTTGGCTAAAAATATCGCATTTGATTAGAGCTAAAAATTGCGAAAACCCGCTCGAAAACGCGTATTTCACGAACTCGGAAACTCCGTTTTTGTAAAGTTATGTCAAATGTGGTCGAATTTTATTTGGAACACTTTTAGAGGCCTAAAATAACTTAATATATATTTAGAAAGTGTTTTGAAAACTAACAGAGTCATAAAACGAGTCGCAGGGACAAAACTGTCAAATCCATGAACTTACATATTCTGAGTGACTATGATCAACATAAATTTATTTTTATTTTAAAATCATATTTTCTAATAATATAGGAAAATAACGCGTATTGGTAGATACCGATAAAACGCGCGTTACGGGCTTTTTAACGTTAACAATGTTTACGAACCCTTTTGAGCCCTTGACTTGTTATAATATTTACCAAGTTAAGTATCATCCATAAACCTCCTCATATTATAGGAGAATGCTTATATATTTTGTGAATATATAAATCTTTATTTTCCCAAAATATTATCGCGAATCCAAGTATTTATTATTGATAAATATTTTTCTTAAACCAGTCGATTATCAAATGAACTATCGGGTCACCACGACGTCAGACTTGATCAACTAATTGGGAGTGACTCAAGTGTCAATCCAATTCATAGACCTTAAGTTGTCTTATGTTTGATTTAGGACGGCTAGGTTTATCAGATCATCATTATATGTATCATGTGGAAGTGCCGAGCTTAGAGTCTCACAGTCCCTCTTTTAAACTGTTTTGAATGCTTTTAGGGAAGAATTATCATGCTTGACAAGTAGATAATATGTTACCGTTGTTGATTACATGAGCTATTCGTCCATCCTGTCGTATTCATGGTGGTTCATGTTATGATGAAAACCCCACTATTAATTGAATCCGATTAATTTCAAAAGAAATGATGAATCGTGAATAGATCTATTGGGTTAACGCCCTTGTCCTGATTGGTCACTCCAATCCTGACTCCCGTTGTTTTAGTCAAGAGGGTACATAAAGTTATATTTTCCATGCGGTAATCCTGGACAAAATACCATGAGTGGGTAAAGCAGTTAGTTTCGGAATTCAAGGTTCATGGTAATAATAATTTACAGTATCTTAACGAATGGTCAAATGGGTGATAATCTTATGCCAAACTTTGTTGTCAATCACAGTTCTTCGACTTAAATTTGAGAACTCACCAACTTTTTGTTGACCTTTTAGTATGTGAATTCTTAGGTATTTGATTGGTTGCTTGCTTGTATGGATCTCTTTTATGTGCATATCATTAGGACCTGTCGTATCATTCTTAAGTCATGGTCACACTAGCCATTTTCGAGATTTTAGTACATAACACCTAACGGAGTCATGTCTTTAACTCTTTTGAAACTTGTTTTGTAAACAACAAAACAACTTAACTTATGTTATTTTCGCTGCAATTCTGAAATGAAATACTTTTCAACTCCTTTAACGGCTCTAGTTGTTTAACCATCCAGAGGTCGTTTCGAGTAACCTTGACTGTGATTCCATCTCGCTCACGCCCGACACAAATTTTACAGGGTGTGACAGTGGTCAATTCTCCTTCGTTTAAGGAAGTTTTTATACCATCATTTTTGTTTTACCAAGACCTTAAATAGACCTCTATTCCTCTCTGCTATTGAATGCTAATTCGAAAAGTAAACCCTTGTTCTTGAATTTTAGGGATGTAAAAACTCTAATAACCAATTAAACTTTAATCAGAACTTTTTAATCATCGTAATCTGTAAATGTAGTGTTATGTGATGTGTCTAAAACCTTGAACTCCCTTTTCCATCATAAAGATTAAACCTTGATCAACTACGCTCTAAAACCATATTCTTTTCTATAATTTTAACATAAAATTTGACATGAACATTAACATGTCCATTTCTTTTATTTATGAGTTTTCATCTTAATATATATGCTATGTGCAATGGATTTTCCTAAAGATATTGTACATGCATACTGATAATTTTGTATCACTTATGCTAATTTAACAAACTTAGGTACTATTTATGTAAATATTCAAATTTATTATTTTGGACACTTTAGCTCTTAGAAGTTAGAACTTGTCAATTGTAGCATGCTAGTATTTTATTGTTTATTTACTATTTACAGTTTAGGCATAAATTTTAGTCTTATATATTAAATCCCATTAAATTAGGCTTTTGGCCGTAGTTTCTATTTTAGGAGTTTTTAAATGCCTTAGAATAAACCTTTTGGCTAATAAATATATTTCAGTGATAGTACTTGAAACACGAATGACATGTATTAACTGGAATGGTGAAAACACTGGTAGTTAAGCGTCTATCTTGGATTGACATCATATATCCAAACCAACCGTTGGACCCAGGTGCCTACACTGGAAGTCTTAATGAGAATGTCATAACCTATTAGGCCAAAGCATGTCTAGTATGTCAAAAGTATTGTTACATTCAAAATTTACCTTTTCAATCTAAATTAATAATTCTAAACGCGTCCCAAAATGAATAAGAACTTAGTCAAATATTCCCTTTATTCACTTAGCCTATAAGTACCTCTAGGGAAACTTTATCGGGGTTCGTCTTCACTTTCTCTCTATTTATCTTCTCGGACACTCAAACGCTACCCACATGAGTATTCATAGCTCCTATTTCATTTACTATTTTGGGTTGAAACATGTATCTATGTCAAATTCAAACTCAATGTTCATTCAAATGCTATGCGATTCTATGTTCGTCTACGTGTAATTTCTCTATATTCTAAACTTGTTTGGTGCTATTTCTAAGTCTAATTTTAAAATCCAAAAGTGATTGTGGCATTTAAGTCTAAGTCTAAATTTCACATGTGATTGTGGCATCATATGCGTAATCATTAACAACACCAAGCCTACGGTAACATTTAATAGCTATTGGTTGACAACCCACCCGTTTTGGGCATTGGGTGATTGGAACCTAAATTATCAAGGTTTGATTACGCATTTCACTGAACCTTCTTACCTGTTTATCATATACTACGAATGTTGCACTTGACACGTAAATCGCATTTTTCTATAACTTTTGCTATATGGTAATCCTATGTTTACTCACTAATTATTCGTAGTTAACCTTTTATTGTATGACATTTGAGACATTATGTTATCACGCTAGAATTGCTAGACCTAGAATAGGATTTTAAATAAGAATTTGTTTGTTTTCTATGTTTGGTTTGGTTATTTTTAAGACAAATTTTATTTATGAAATGAAATGTAGCAAGTTTAAGTATATTACAACTTTTAATTAGTTGTCATGAGTATCTAGACAATCATCGTGTCCCGACATATTCCGGAGTCGGTTGGGGTGCGACATATTAGTGTCAAAGCCTTGGCTATAGGGATTTATGTATTAGAAATTGGTGACCTAGACTATATTATAGGTGTCCCACATGATCTACTCATGTTAGTATGCCTATTACTATGCTATGTCCTTAGATGCTACTTAGACTTTCCTTTCATACATCTCGTCTTTACTCTACCACTTGGCACACACTCAAACACTAACTCCTCAGGCTTCCTAGCCTCTTTTCTTAGCTATGGTGCTTTACGTGCCATTTTAGGGATTTTATTTTCATTTGTTCGATTCTTCTAAAATCTTGTCAGATTTAGGTTCTTTAGCAACGGATATGTAGTAACTAGAAGGGTGGAAACACCGGTAGCTAGGGGTTTTGTCTAGGCTTTGCGTATAAATCTAAACCTACCGTTGGACCTGGTTGCCTAACTGGGAAACCTTGGTGATATTGTTGTAGCCTATTATGCCAAAGCATGTCTAACAAACGTTGCTAGGAACCATACTAACTCTAATTAGTCACGGTTGTAGTTTCCCTTTTGGGAAATGAGAGCCATTCCTTTGGTTTTACCTAAGTCAAAATGATTCGTGTTTTATATTAAATTAATGTGATAAAGTATTTATTCCTGATCTACATTCTATTATATTCAAATCTCTATGATTCATATCCTATGGTATACAAATTTTATGATTTTCAATATTTGTTGTTATTTTCACGATTTAGACATTTCCCCTTCATATTTCTTAATTGATTATCAATCGCTTCATATCCTTGTCTCATAAATCTGTCTTTTCTCTTTAGCATGTCTGCTCGATTTAATGGTTGTCGCAAAAGCAACTCGGAAACTAAAATGGTTTCTCAAATCTCCAAGCATATGGCGATAGTCATCCCAATATGATGATTCAAATTCAATAGAAGCTCCATGTAAACCCTGTCACCCTAACTGCTAGTGCTGTTGCTTCTTCCTTCAAGAACTTTAACTCTTGCAACCCAACAAAGTTTAAGGGTTCTAAAGGTGCAACGGGCCTCTCCAATGGTTCAAAGGCATTAAAAACGCCTTTGTGAACAATGGCTGGCCTGAGAACTTAAAAGTTCGTTACGCACCAATGTCTTCGACAAAAAGTCACATAATTGGTGGATGACGAGAAGCACATTCGTTATGCAGATGCTGCTTTAGCCCTACCTTGGGACAAGGTCAAGCAAATCATGACTCGAGAATTCTTAGCCCTTAATGAGATGATGAAGAGTTCTGGACTGTAAAACAAGACAGTGGGGAGAATGCTCTCTATAACGACTGTTATCATGAGCTAAAGATGGTTCCCCATTTGGGCACACATCTTTCTCGAGCCATCGAGAAGTACATCGGTGGCCTTCCCATGCAAATTCAGGATACTGTTTGGGGTCGGTACCCAAAGACTCTTGAGGACGCTAAACGTCTGGCTGCCACACTGTAAAAGCAATTTTTCCTGATCTAGTGATTTGTACACCGAAATTGGATCGAAAGTTAACCGAAAACTGAGAACACGAAGAACACGAATCAAGTAAATAAAGCTCCGTTTATGGCATAGATTTGATCTAGATTACATGATATAAACTCAAAAATGCTAATGTAATCTAAAAACACGATCAAAATCTCCTCCCTATAGAATCGACTCAGAAAAACGCAAATGGGGTTTGTTGGTACATTCAAGTGTGTTCTTGTCCAAAGTTCTCTAACTAACTGATCCATATATATAGTGAAATATGGTCCGCTGCTCTCCCTCACTGTGTTGGTTCGCTGGATCTCAATTTGGTTCAATGGCATCCATATGGTCTGTTGACAGCATCATTTTGTGTTTGTTGACAGAAAACACATATATGAGATTAAAATCTCATATATATACATAACCAAACTAAATCATCAACTAAAGTGTAATAACACTTTCTACCCTGAACATGATTTAATTATAAACTAACCAAATCAACTAAGATGACTAACTGAATACATCACACGTCACATGGAAAATGCTCTAACAGACTCCCCCTTGACGTGTGCTACATCACACGTAACACAGTTAGGCATGGCAGGAACAGGACTGTGTCAACTGAACCATTTCTGAAAGTATCCTCATTAGCTTTTCCTTTGACTAGCTGAAGGAATAAACTCTTTGACAACTTTGTAACCATGCATGAGATCAATTCTGAGATCTGTATCTAGGAGGATTTGATTAATTCATCCTGCAACCTTCAGAAGACAAAAGTTGCAATTTTTCTTTTCCAAACATAACTTTAATCTTGAAAACCTTCTCCTTTGGAGAACCAAGATTATTTGAAATCAGTTTTGAATATTTGATGCATCACGTGTCGATCAGATCGAAAACAAAGAAGAAAGAAGATCTTTTTGGATTTAACAAAGTTTATATCAAAACACACCTAAAATCTTTTTGGATTTTCTGAAACTAAAACATAAATGCAATACAGAATTAAACTCTATTTTTGGTTTTTTGAGAAAGATCACGACGTGAGATCATATCAGACATGACGCATCAAGCACACTTCAACTTCAACTTAGTCAGCATGCAGACAAAGATGATAGCAGATAATAATTTCTTATTTATTTCAGCATGCACAAATCAATTTCTATAGCTTTTTGATATAATAATGGGTATATTTTTCATGCACCGATAACATGGTCCTCACACTTTTCAAAGATATTGGCAACTCATTATTTTTCAAGCTAAGCCATATCATGCAGATATTTTCAATTATACACATCTTTGTGCTTGCTTTTATAGAATTTATTTTCCAGAGATGTAAACATCCAATGTGTGTCATGCAAAAAGAAAGCAGAATGTTAAATCGTCTACCTTAATGTTGATATTTCGGTATGCAGATAAGGCCTCAGATTTAACAAAAAAAGAAAAATTAAACAAGTTGAAGTTGTATAATTCAACAACAATCAGGTCGGTCTGGTGGACACACAGAGAAAGTCCGATGAATTATACGAAACACCAAGAAAATCAAGCATAACCTCAAATGAACAACTATCAGGTCGATACTCATGTAACACAGAGATAGTCCGATCATTTGGGAAAATAAAGAAAATTACACAAGCTTAAATCTTTCAAAAGAACGCATGCATACACAAGGAAATCTCTTATTCTATTTTTGCAAATTTATCACACTATACTCATCAAGATGATAAACCACAGTTATCAGGTAGGCATTATCTTGATATCATACATGCATATATCATGTAGGATCGTTATTAGTTAGAGTTAAACTAAAACAAAGCCATTTACTTGCAAATATAACCCTGCGGAATTAAAGTTATATTTCACTTTACTTAAGCGATATTTAGTTCTTGTGTATAATGTAAATGCTTGATTTGCAGAAGCTTCGGGTTGGCTGGTGGGACTAGGTGGAGGAGACCTAGTAACCACATTTCTCTGTCTTTTAAAAATGACAGGAGGTGAGGTGGATGATGAGGTGGCAGTGGTAGTGATTGTGGAAGCTTTCCTCTTTCTGGATTGAAAAGTTTTGAGAGTAGAGGAAGCTGGGACAGATGTGGGATCAGAAGCTATTGGGTTTATAGCTCTGTCATCTTGAGCATGGAGCTAAGTTGCTGCTACAGTTTCCGGGTGAACCTCAGTAGTAGCAGGTTCATCTGGAAACTACCTTGGAATTGGTAAAGGATAGTCAGTGTCCCTTCCAAGAAATGCATTCTTGTGTAAAGCAAAGTTAAAAAAAGTTTTCTCATTAAGAAGTTTTGGTTGCAAAATTGTACTAAGCTAGACGATTTGGGGGTACTCTTCTTTGAGAATGTATGTTAAAAATCTAGTGTACTGGTAGATATATTCAGAATGGATGTTGGATTTTAGGGCTTGAAAAATCAGTTTGGAAAAATTGAAGTTTTCAACTTTTAGCACAGCATAGAAGGCGGAAGCCTGTTCACTGGCAAGCTCATCAAATCCACCCTTCTTTGGAGATAGGCACACCAAAATTGTTTAGGCCAAGAACCTCCATTTGTAAGATAATTGCCCTTTCGTGATAGTTTTGCTTTGCAGGGAACCACCGTATCCAATATCCCTGAATAGTCGAAGATATTTCTGGGAGTCGACTACTTCATATCCACTGTCATCCCTCAATTTCAACAATTTTCGCACTTTTTCTTCATCAATTTCCACTTATGTGCCCTGAACCTTCGACACAATCGTTTCACTACCATCTTCGCCTTCGGTAACCCTAGCATGAGACCAGAACTCTTCCATAACTTCTTCAAATATTTCTGCTTCAACAGTGAGCGCGTGATGAAGGTGAGATCTTTTGTTGAAGTCTATCATGCCGTTGTAGATATCAATTTTGCTTGGTGGTTCTAGGTACGCCACTCGCCTTTGCTTTTGGAGCCATTGTTGATACAGGTTTTGAGAAAATTGTCGTCTTAATATTATACTATTTAATATTATTTTTAGAATTATAATTTAGAAAAACTATTTGAGGGATATCATCAACATAATAATATTTACGGAGCTAAATATTTATTATCATTTCGATCAATTATCGGATACTTGTATCTATCGCGGCAAAGCCAACGACTAATTTCTTAACATGTAAATGTTTATATTTTATTCTAAAACTTGAGAATATTAAAACATATATCATTTCTATAAGTTATATATATTTATTTACATAAATATTTCTATAACTTATGTATAATTATTTGTCTATAATTATAAACTCGGTTTTTAAATATATAGCGTGAACTCCAAATAATAAACAGCTTATTATTTATCTCAATATTCAAAACTTGATTGAATATATATCTTCGTAATCTTAAATAATTATTTGATTATAATTATTTCTTAAGAAGCTATATATATTTATTTGACTATAAATATATCCATTAACTTGAATATATGTTTAAACGATAAATATTACGAACGGGCTTTCCAAACAATACAAACGGGAATATTATAGACTCGACCAGGATCAATTGGGTAACGGGACGTTTCTCCAACTGAAAACAATACCTTAAAACCGTCTTCTAATTATTATTAGGACACGGTTTACTTGCTACGTCCAGCGCGACACAGCCTTCATCATCACCTTAATCATGTGAGTTTCACGGCCAAGTTTTCCTTTACTGTTTTAACTATGGGGGAGAAATACATGAAACATTAAACTTCATATATTTTTTCCAGATATATACAACATAGTTCCAGCAAGTTTTTCATTTACTGTTTTAACTATGGGGGAGAAATACATGAAACATTAAACTTCATATATTTTTCCAGATATATACAACATACCCTGCACGGCCCCTTTTACTTTATCAACTGTTTTATACTTATGGGGGAGAAATCATGATCAAACAAATCTTTCAACTTGATATTATGGTATTACTGTTACGTTATTGATTATCTGTTCTTTCTGACCCCTTCATAGTAATTTGTTAATGACATATTGCTACAAATCCCATCAACCATTGATTTCAATTAGTTCCAGACAAACGATAACTAGTGAATAGATCTATTTTGGGTTTTTAACTAGACCCTACCTAGCTGGTCGCACCAGTTCTGACACCGTTAACAAAAAGTCTGGGGGTACATGTCAGT
>JBCNJP010012386.1:0-13893 GCA_039602395.1 Deinandra increscens subsp. villosa
TGTTAGGACCGATTTTCACTACGAGAATCTCGATCTTGAGCAAGAACAAAGGTTCGAATGAGAAAAACTCAAAAACAAATGATGAAGATGATGATGATGAATCATGAAATCATAAACAAGAAAGATGATGAACAAATCGAATGAATTCATTAATCGAAAGATTACAATCAATGAATCATGAAGAACACACTCTCTCTCTAGAAAATCCATGACTCACTCTCTCTCTAGAATGGAAATCTCACACTCTACAAGAAATTCATCATCTCCACATTCGGAGACTCCTTTACTTGTAATGGGCACCCTCACTATATATAGTGAGGGTGACTAACGACAGAAATACATGACGAATGAACGAAATTACAAGTAAAGTAAATAACATAAACTGATAATTAAATCAAAGCTGATTAAACTAATCCGAAGCTTGACTCGCTCGAACCGATCTTCCGTTGACTTTTACGTTGACCGTTGACCCGAACGGTTGACTTTTCCGGAAAACGGTCTTCGGTCCAAACTCGCAAGCCTCGATCATCACAACTCAGTCTCTAAATCGATTCACATGGATTCTTCAGTCGAATGCTTCGGTAAACAGATTTGATGGCGTCAGTCACATAGATTTTAAGTTCCAACAATTTCCCCCTTGACTGATGCTTTCAAATCTGTTCAACTGCTGAAGAATCGCTCTGTCGTACATCTTCAATGAGAAACTGATAAACCGGAGACAATCTGATCGTAGAGATTCCCCCTCTGAATAAGCTTCTTCTGTTCTCGTTGCTCCAGTTCGAGATCCAAGTGCTCCCGACTCACTCGGTTCACACGGTCGGGTACAATACTGAGAAAATGCTACATCTCGGAGTCATAACCGCAACAAACTGAATCAGATAAACCAATCAAACACTGAAAATGCTCCAACTCCGAATAATCGACCCGATATCCAAATTCATAATAATTCCTCTTATTTCTCTAAATCTCTCCAAAAACATCAAGTCGGAAGCGTAAAAATCAGATGCGGAGAGTCGAACCGTCGCGATCGGTTGCCTAGAGAAACCAGATAAACAATCTTGAAATCGGACAATCTCGCGAAAAACCGGAAGCCGGATGCTGACAGTTGTGAATAATTTGCGTGACTGAGGTTGGATGCGAAAATTAAATAAACTGTTAAATTTCTTCAATAAACGGTCATCCGAGAGATTTAATCGGATAAATTCCAATATTTAACTGAGATTCCAGTTAATCCGGTTAGTTGACGACAGCGCTGCATCCACTAAAAATAAGACCGTGAGATATAACGAGAAAGCCGAGTAATTAACCGGATAATAAAGCTAACCCGTCAGTGATCGATAGCAAACGCGCGCGACATCAATAAACGAGAACCCCAATAAATCCGGAATAAATCCACGACTAATAAAATATTTTCTGAAATTCCGTCGCGGCGTTATCTCATTTATCTTGTTAAAAACCGACAAGAAAAACGCCCGCGTTTGACGAATTATGCAGAAAAATTAATTAGTGTAATAAAATCCTCAAAGAAAAAGCTTAATCCTTGTGAAAATAAATGAGCCAATTAGATTTGAGTCTCTTTTAAAATCAACGGCAGAAAAATGAAGAGATCCAAGGGCTAAAAATCGTGATCCATGTGCTAGGGGCGCAGCCAATCAGCTTTGAGCTGAGAAAGCACAAAATACAGATCCTACGGTGGAGATTTACACGATCTGACGGCCAAAAAATGATGATCCGCGTGAGGATCAATTGCGCCAATCAGAGCGCACCACATAGCAGCTCTTCAACGGATACTTTAACGACAGGGACCCACTAGAAATTCCTTTCCAGCCAATCCACACGCTTTCTTCTTCAAGGCGGGACCCACGATATTCTTTCAGCCCAATCACACCTCGACAACAGGTATGGGAAATTAGGGAAACCGACAAGCATCAATGCCATTAACGTCTCCTCTTGTAATTCCTGGGACCCACGTAAGACATTTGTAGCCAATCGGTGCTCGACAGCAAAAATAAAGTCTGGTCGATGAATTCCATCAGCCGACAAGGTGAGAGAGAAAGTATTCTCTGTCAGCCAATGAGCTGGCCGCCACATCAGCGTCATCAACCTCAGACCCCTCTACCACCCCACGTAAACCCTAGTTTCGCCGGAAAACATAAAGAACTCCCCGGAAAAGCGTATAACACCCATATCTCAGTGAATACTTGACGAAAATCCTCGATTTTTATACCCACGAACTCGTAACGACATGCTCTACAACCCTTAACGATCAGAATCTTCTGAAACGAACTCGGATAAAAACCCAGTAAACAAGTTCGCTAACCCAGCAAGTCCGCTAAAGCTTCAAGAAGTCCGCTAAGACAAGTTCGCTAAGCACTAAAGTTCGCTAAGCATGAACAAGTACGCTAAGCATTCAAGTTCGCTAAGAAGACAAGTCCGCTAAGACGATATCAAGTTCGCTAAGACCTGAAAGTCCGCTAAGACATCTTCAAACTTCGAGAACATGAAGAAATCTGGAAGAACGATGCACACATGAACAACTTACCTGATGCAGATTCGAATCGGTTCCAAAACGAAGTGTAGACCAGTAATGATTCATGACTGATTCGAAGAGATAAGCCATTCACGTGATTGTCCTGGCCACAAACAATCCATAAACAGCAGCTAATCTTTGATCAAAACAGCCCCAAATTCTGGAAATCTCTCAAGAACACGAAGAACACACACTTACACCGTCAGTGTGTGTTTTTCCAGATCTGCCCAATCGGTTGAGAATCAGACGAAATGGATGCTTCCAATGGATCCGGAATGCGTTTTCCACTGAGAATCATACCTCATATCATCCAAATCCATGAAGAAATGCCCAGAAAATGAAGAATCAAGCTCCAAAATCTTCAAAAAACCCCAAATACGGGAAAACCCCAAAAGTTACGAAAAAATGAGCTCGGATCTTCAATTTTCCAACAGATTTGAACAAGTAGAAGATAGAATCACATCTAAATGAACTCCAGAACACGAATCCATCATCCATATCATCAGAATCCATCCAGAAATGAAGAAAAATAGAAAAAAGTCTCTAAAAAATAAGTTTTCTCATCTTCACCATTCAAGCTCAAAATCTCAGATTCGAGTGACCAGATTCACGGTGAGATGAATCTGATCGGTACCCGCTCTGATACCATTTGTTAGGACCGATTTTCACTACGAGAATCTCGATCTTGAGCAAGAACAGGTTCGGATGAGAAAACTCAAAACAAATGAAGAAGATGATGATGATGAATCATGAATAATCATAAACAAGAAAGATGAAGAACATATCGAATGATTTCATATAACCGAATGATTAGTTACAAGAAATCATGAAGAACACACAATCTCTCTCTAGAATCCATGACTCACTCTCTCTCTAGAATGGAAATCTCACACTCTACAAGAAATTCATCATCTCCACATTCGGAGACTCCTTTACTTGTAATGGGCACCCTCACTATATATAGTGAGGGTGACTAACAACAGAAATACATAACTGAATAAACGAAATTACAAGTAAAGTAAATAACATAAATTGATAATTAAATCAAAGCTGATTAAATTAATCCGAAGCTTGACTCGCTCGAACCGATCTTCCGTTGACTTTTACGTTGACCGTTGACCCGAACGGTTGACTTTTCCAGAAAACGGTCTTCGGTCCAAACTGCAAGCCTCGAGCATCACAACTCAGTCTCTAAATCGATTCACATGGATTCTTCAGTCGAATGCTTCGGTAAACAGATTTGATGGCGTCAGTCACATAGATTTTAAGTTCCAACAATTTCCCCCTTGACTGATGCTTTCAAATCTGTTCAACTGCTGAAGAATCGCTCTGCCGTACATCTTCAATGAGAAACTGATAAACCGGAGACAATCTGATCGTAGAGATTCCCCCTCTGAATAAGCTTCTTCTGTTCTCGTTGCTCCAGTTCGAGATCCAAGTGTTCCGCTCACTCGGTTCACACGGTCGGGTACAATACTGAGAAAATGCTACATCTCGGAGTCATAACCGCAACAAACTGAATCAGATAAACCAATCAAACACTGAAAATGCTCCAACTCCGAATAATCGACCCGATATCCAAATCCATAATAATTCCTCTTATTTCTCTAAATCTCTCCAAAAACATCAAGTCGGAAGCGTAAAATCAGATGCGGAGAGTCGAACCGTCGCGATCGGTTGCCTAGAGAAACCAGATAAACAATCTTGAAATCGGACAATCTCGCGAAAAACCGGAAGGCCGGATGCTGACAGTTGTGAATAATCTGCGTGACTGAGGTTGGATGCGAAAATAAAATAAACTGCCAAATTTCTTCAAGAAACGGTCATCCGAGAGATTTAATCGGATAAATTCCAATATTTAACTGAGATTCCAGTTAATCCGGTTAGTTGACGACAGCGCTGCATCCACTAAAAATAAAACCGTGAGATATAACGAGAAAGCCGAGTAATTAACCGGATAATAAAGCTAACCCGTCAGTGATCGATAGCAAACGTTGCGCGCGACGCCAATAAACGAGAACCCCAATAAAATAGAATAAATCCGCGACCAATAAAAATTTTCTGAAATTCCGTCGCGGCATTATCTCGTTCGTCTCGTAAAAAAAACCGATGAGAAAAACGCCCGCGTTTGACGAAATAATGCAGAAAATTAATTAGTGGTAATAAATCTCTCAAAGAAATTCACATGATCCTTGTAAAAATAAATCCACCAATCAGATTTAAGCACAAAAGTCATCCATACGGATCGAGATCAGCCACAGAAATAAGGCTGATCCAGCGGCTGGAAATCCCATGATCCAGTGTGATATGGCGATCGAGCCAATCAAAGAATCAGCTCAAGCAAACACAGCATATCAATCCAACGGCTTGGAAATTAAAAGGATCTGACGGCTGAGATTGAGCTGAATCCGCGTGAGAGGAGGGTGCACCAATCAGGATTGCGACAACAACATGTAGCCTCAACGGCTCCTTTATTGTCTGCTGGGTCCCACGCATTTACTCCAATCAGCCAATCAGCAAATCGACAGCAACGAAAGAGGAGCTGCATTGGTTGTGACCGACAAAGTGAGAGGAAACAACATTCCCCTAGCAACCAATCAGATGCAACCCACGTCATCAGTCTTCAACTTCCTTAAATCTGCAAACCCTAATTTGGTCGGAGTAACTCACCGGAAAATCAGATACCCACATCGGAAAACCGTAATTCAGCTCATAACTTCATGAATACTCAACGAAACTCGATGATTTTTATACCGTTGGACTCGTGAGATCATGCTCTATCAACCCTTAACGATCAGAATCTTCTGAAACGAACTCGGATAAAAACCCAGTAAACAAGTTCGCTAAGCAAACAAGTACGCTAAGCTTTCCAGAAGTCCGCTAAGGCACCTCTGAAGTCCGCTAAGGACTCAAGTTCGCTAAGCACAGAACAAGTACGCTAAGACAAGCTTCAAGTTCGCTAAAAACTGATGAAGTCCGCTAAGAGGAGAACAAGTCCGCTAAGACTTGAACAAGTCCGCTAAGGCAATCTTCATATCTTCAAAAACAGTTAAGAAATCTGGAAAAAAGGATGAACACGAAGAACTTACTTGTTGAGCTTGAATCTGCCCAAAACCATAAGGAAAACCCGTAATGATGCACGAAATATGAAGCTAAACCATTCACGAGATTATTGTGGCCACCAACAACCCATAAACAGCAGCTAATCGGATCAAAACAGTCTCCAAAATTCTGCAAATCTTCAAGAACACGAAGAACACACACTTACACCGTCAGTGTGTGTTTTTCCAGATCCGCTCAAACCGTTGAGATTCAGACGAAATGGATGCTTCCAATGGATCCGGAACGCGTTTTCCACTGAGAATCATACCTCATATCATCCAAATCCATGAAGAAAAGCCCAGAAAATGAAGAATCAAGCTCCAAAATCTTCAAAAACCCCAAATACGGGAAAACCCCAAAAGTTACGAAAAAATGAGCTCGGATCTTCAATTTTCCAACAGATTTGAACAAGTAGAAGATAGAATCACATCTAAATGAACTCCAGAACACGAATCCATCATCCATATCATCAGAATCCATCCAGAATCGAAGAAAAAATAGAAAAAAGTCTCTAAAAAATAAGTTTTCTCATCTTCACCATTCAAGCTCAAAATCTCAGATTCGAGTGACCAGATTCACGGTGAGATGAATCTGATCGGTACCCGCTCTGATACCATTTGTTAGGACCGATTTTCACTACAAGAATCTCGATCTTGAGCAAGAACAAGGTTCGGATGAGAAAAACTCAAAACAAATGAAGAAGATGATGATGATGAATCATGAATAATCATAAACAAGAAAGATGAAGAACATATCGAATGATTTCATATAACCGAATGATTAGTTACAAGAAATCATGAAGAACACACTATCTCTCTCTAGAATCCATGACTCACTCTCTCTCTAGAATGGAAATCTCACACTCTACAAGAAAATCATCATCTCCCCATTCGGAGACTCCTTTACTTGTAATGGGCACCCTCACTATATATAGTGAGGGTGACTAACGACAGAAATACATAACTGAATGAACGAAATTACAAGTAAAGTAAATAACATAAACTGATAATTAAATCAAAGCTGATTAAACTAATCCGAAGCTTGACTCGCTCGAACCGATCTTCCGTTGACTTTTACGTTGACCGTTGACCCGAACGGTTGACTTTTCCGGAAAACGGTCTTCGGTCCAAACTCGCAAGCCTCGAGCATCACAACTCAGTCTCTAAATCGATTCACATGGATTCTTCAGTCGAATGCTTCGGTAAACAGATTTGATGGCGTCAGTCACATAGATTTTAAGTTCCAACAATTTCCCCCTTGACTGATGCTTTCAAATCTGTTCAACTGCTGAAGAATCGCTCTGTCGTACATCTTCAATGAGAAACTGATAAACCGGAGACAATCTGATCGTAGAGATTCCCCCTCTGAATAAGCTTCTTCTGTTCTTGTTGCTCCAGTTCGAGATCCAAGTGCTCCCGACTCACTCGGTTCACACGGTCGGGTACAATACTGAGAAAATGCTACATCTCGGAGTCCAAACCGCAACAAACTGAATCAGATAAACCAGTCAAACACTGAACATGCTCTAACTCCGAATAATCGACCCGATATCCAAATCCATAATAATTCCTCTTATTTCTCTAAATCTCTCCAAAAACATCAAGTCGGAAGCGTAAAAATCTGATGCGGAGAGTCGAACCGTCGCGATCGGTTGCCTAGAGAAACCAGATAAATAATCTTGAAATCGGACAATCTTGCGAAAAACCGGAAGCCGGATGCTGACAGTTGTGAATAATCTGCGTGACTGAGGTTGGATGCGAAAATAAAATAAACTGTTAAATTTCTTCAAGAAACGGTCATCCGAGAGATTTAATCGGATAAATTCCAATATTTAACTGAGATTCCAGTTAATCCGGTTAGTTGACGACAGCGCTGCATCCACTAAAAATAAAACCGTGAGATATAACGAGAAAGCCGAGTAATTAACCGGATAATAAAGCTAACCCGTCAGTGATCGATAGCAAACGTTACGCGCGACGTCAATAAACGAGAACCCCAATAAAATTAAATAAATCCGTGACCAATAAAATTTTCTGAAATTCCGTCGCGGCATTATCTCGTTCGTCTCGAAAAACTGATAAGAAAATACCCCGCAATTAACGAAAATGCTGAAAATTTAATTAGTGCAATTAAATCTCCATCAAAAAGCCATAATCCATGCTATTAAAATCTGACCAATCAGAAAATATGCTTGAAAGACCATAATCCGTGTGCAAGTTATCCAGCCAATCAGAATGGAGACTGAAATCTGATCCAACGGCTGATGAAATAAAGAGATCCAAGGGCTGATAGATCGCGATCCATGTGAAGAGGCTGAGGACCAATCAGGAAAGAAACACAAAATGTAATCCAACGGCTCACATAAATCAGATCTGACGGCTATGGAGCATGAATCCGCGTGAAGGCAGCTGCTGGCCAATCAGGAGGCCGACAGCGCAGCAGCCTTCAACGGCTCTCTTTTCTACAGGCGGGACCACGACGCTACACTTGTAGCCAATAAAGAGCGACCATCACAAAAGCTCTCAACGTTCTTTTCCCAGGTAGGTCCCACACAAATGCCTTTCCTCCAATCACTATCCGACAGCGAAAAGGAATGTCTGGTGAATTCGGGAACGACAAGAGAGGAGAGAGACAATTCTCATGCAGCCAATAGGGAGACGCCACGTCATCATCTGTCCCAACCAAGTCGTGACCTCACCAGAAACCCTAACTAGATCGGAAAAGCACCAGTCACGGAAAAACGTAGCTACCCACCGGAAAATCGTAAATTGCTCATAACTCCTTCAAAACTCGACGAAAATTCGAGATTTTTATGCCCATGGACTCGTAGCGATCATGCTCTACAACCCTTGACGAACAAAATCTTCTAAAACGAACTCGAGCGAAGACCCAGTAACAAGTCCGCTAACGAAAAACAAGTCCGCTAAGCTCGAACAAGTCCGCTAAAGACGAGTCTGAGAAGTTCGCTAAGGAACAAGTACGCTAAGACAAGCTTCAAGTTCGCTAAAAACTGATGAAGTCCGCTAAGAGGAGAACAAGTCCGCTAAGACTTGAACAAGTCCGCTAAGAGCTAAGCTGAAGTCCGCTAGGACAATCTTTAACCCTTCAAAACTTGTTAAATTTCTGGAAAAACTCGATGAACAGTGAAGAACACGAAGAACACAAACTTTACAGCCCTCTTTGATGCTCTTAAATCCACCCAAAAACATAAGGTAAACACGGATTGATGATGGAATCATGTAGACTAAACCATCCACGAAGATATTCTGGCCACAAACACCTTCCGAACAGCAGCCATGATCATCGAATCTGACCCGAAAAACCCCCATTTCTGGAAAACTTGAAGAACACCAAGAACGCACATAGTAGTGTGTGTTTTTCCAGAATCTTCAAATCTGATGTGAATTAGACGAAACCAGTGCTTCCAATGGATCCGGAATGTGATTTCCACTAAGAATCGTGCTTCGTTTCATCCAAATCCGACCATTAGAACACCCAGAAACTGAAGAATCAAAGCTCAAATATCTTCAAAAACCCCAAAAACGGGAAAAATACCCAAGTTACGAAAAACAGCTCCTGATCTCCATTTTCTTCACAGATCTGAACAAGTAGAGGATAAAAATGCATCTAGATGAACTCCAGAACACGAATCCATCATCCATATCATCAGAATCCATCCAGAATCGAAGAAAAAATAGAAAAAAGTCTCTAAAAAATAAGTTTTCTCATCTTCACCATTCAAGCTCAAAATCTCAGATTCGAGTGACCAGATTCACGGTGAGATGAATCTGATCGGTACCCGCTCTGATACCATTTGTTAGGACCGATTTTCACTACGAGAATCTCGATCTTGAGCAAGAACAGGTTCGGATGAGAAAAACTCAAGAACAAATGAAGAAGATGATGATGATGAATCATGGATAATCATAAACAAGAAAGAATGATGAACATAATCGAATGATTTCATTAATCGAATGATTACAATCAATGAATCATGAAGAACACACTCTCTCTCTAGAATCCATGACTCACTCTCTCTCTAGAATGGAAATCTCACACTCTACAAGAAAAATCATCATCTCCACATTCGGAGACTCCTTTACTTGTAATGGGCACCCTCACTATATATAGTGAGGGTGACTAACAACAGAAATACATAACTGAATAAACGAAATTACAAGTAAAGTAAATAACATAAATTGATAATTAAATCAAAGCTGATTAAATTAATCCGAAGCTTGACTCGCTCGAACCGATCTTCCGTTGACTTTTACGTTGACCGTTGACCCGAACGGTTGACTTTTCCAGAAAACGGTCTTCGGTCCAAACTGCAAGCCTCGAGCATCACAACTCAGTCTCTAAATCGATTCACATGGATTCTTCAGTCGAATGCTTCGGTAAACAGATTTGATGGCGTCAGTCACATAGATTTTAAGTTCCAACACTAAAGAAATAGGGGGAAATTGTTGGAACAAAAATCTTGGTGACTGACGCCATCAAATCTGTTTACCGAAGCATTCGACTGAAGAATCCATGTGAATCGATTCAGAGACGCGGGTTGTGATGCTCGAGGCTTGCAAGTTTGGACCGAAGACCGTTTTCCGGAAAAGTCAACCGTTCGGGTCAACGGTCAACGTAAAAGTCAACGGAAGATCGGTTCGAGCGAGTCAAGCTTCGGATTAGTTTAATCAGCTTTGATTTAATTAACAGTTTATGTTATTTACTTTACTTGTAATTTCGTTCATTCAGTCATGTATTTCTGTTGTCAGTCACCCTCACTATATATAGTGAGGGTGCCCATTACAAGTAAAGGAGTCTCCGAATGTGGAGATGATGATTTTCTTGTAGAGTGTGAGATTTCCATTCTAGAGAGAGAGTGAGTCATGGATTCTAGAGAGAGATTGTGTGTTCTTCATGATTTCTTGTAACGTAATCATTCGGTTATATGAAATCATTCGATATGTTCTTCATCTTTCTTGTTTATGATTATCTATGATTCATCATCATCATCTTCTTACATTTGATTTGTCTTGAGTTTTTCGAATCCGAACCCGTTCTTGCTCAAGATCGAGATTCTCGTAGTGAAAATCGGTCCTAACAAATGGTATCAGAGCGGGTACCGATCAGATTCATCTCACCGTGAATCTGGTCACTCGAATCTGAGATTTTGAGCTTGAATGGTGAAGATGAGAAAACTTATTTTTTAGAGACTTTTTTCTATTTTTTCTTCATTTCTGGATGGATTCTGATGATATGGATGATAGATTCATGTTTGGGAGTGCATCAGGATGTTATTTAGTGTTCTACATCTTCAGATCTGGTGGAGAAATGAAGATCCGAAGTTATTTTTGGAACTTTTGAGTTTTTCCCGTATTTGAAGATTTTGAAGATTTTGGAGCTTGATTCTTCATTTTCTGGGCATTTCTTCATGGTTTTGGATGATATGAGGTATGATTCTCAGTGGAAAACGCGTTCCGGATCCATTGGAAGCATCCGTTTCGTCTGAATCTCAACGGTTTGAGCGGATCTGGAAAAACACACACTGACGGTGTAAGTGTGTGTTCTTCGTGTTCTTGAAGATTTCCAGAATTTAAGGGCTGTTTTGATCCGATTAGCTGCTGTTTATGGGTTGTTGGTGGCCACAATAATCTCGTGAATGGTTCAGCTTCATATTTCGTGCATCATTACGGGTTTTCCTTACGGTTTTGGGCAGATTCAAGTTCACAAGTAAGTTCTTCGTGTTCATCCTTTTTTTCCAGATTTCTTCAACTGTTTTTGAAGATATGAAGATTGCCTTAGCGGACTTGTTCAAGTCTTAGCGGACTTGTTCTCCTCTTAGCGGACTTCATCAGTTTTTAGCGAACTTGAAGCTTGTCTTAGCGTACTTGTTCTGTGCTTAGCGAACTTGAGTCCTTAGCGGACTTCAGAGGTGCCTTAGCGGACTTCTGGAAAGCTTTAGCGTACTTGTTTGCTTAGCGAACTTGTTTACTGGGTTTTTATCCGAGTTCGTTTCAGAAGATTTTGTTCGTCAAGGGTTGTAGAGCTCGATGCTACGAGTCCAGTGATGAAAAATTCGTCAAAAATGGTTGAGTTTTGGGCAAGTTATGAGAGAAATACGGTTTTCCGGCGATGGACCTCGTTTTTCCGGTGACTTCTAGGGTTTCTGGTGGTGTACGCGTTTTGTGGAGAAGAAGCTGACGTGTCGCGCATCCATTGGTCACAAGGGAATTTTTTATCTCTCTTTGGTCGGTCAACCTGGACATTCCTTTTTGCTTGTCAGTATATGATTGGCTGAGAGAAATGAAGTGGGACCGGCTGAAGAAAGTTGTCCGTGAATGCTCTTTGCGCTGTTATTATTCCATTGGTCAAGAAATAGGCGCGTGGGACCAGGTTCTTCAAAAGAGCCGTTGAGGGCTATCTTTTTTTTTCGCATTCATTCAAAGTGTTGTCTCCGGCTTATTGGCTGGATACTTGTGGTGGGACCAGCAGAAAAGAAAAAGGGCTGTTGTCATAATTCCGGTATCTCTCCTTGATCGGATAAATTCAGCGTGGGCCCCAACCGTGAAGACAATTCGTTTGATGGCTGCTAGTTGGCGGCTCCTTACTGGGTGACGCCCATAGCACACGGATAAGCCCTCCCACACCCTTGGATCCCTTCAATCTTAACCGCTGGATCAGATTTGTAAAGGAATTCTGATTGGCCAGAATTAAATCACGTGGATCATGGTTCTTTGAGGGATTTTTTGGACTAATTAAATTTTCTGCATTTTAGTAAACGCGGGGTTTCCTCTATCAGTTTTTCGAGACGAACGAGATAATGCCGCGACGAAGTTCAGAAAAAAATATTTTATTAGTCGCGGATTTATTCTATTTTATTGGGGTTCTCGTTTATTGACGTCGCGCGTAACGTTTGCTATCGATCACTGACGGGTTAGCTTTATTATCCGGTTATTACTCAGCTTCCTCGTTATATCTCACGGTTTATTTTTAGTGGATGCAGCGCTGTCGTCAACTAACCGGATTAACTGGAATCTCAGTTAAATATTGGAATTTATCCGATTAAATCTCTCGGATGACCGTTTCTTGAAGAAATTTAACAGTTTATTTTATTTTCGCATCCAACCTCAGTCACGCAGATTATTCACAACTGTCAGCATCCGGCTTCCGGTTTTTCGCAAGATTGTCCGATTTCAAGATTGTTTATCCGGTTTCTCTAGGCAACCGATCGCGACGGTTCGACTCTCCGCATCTGATTTTTACGCTTCCGACTTGATGTTTTTGGAGAGATTTAGAGAAATAAGAGGAATTATTATGGATTTGGATATCGGGTCGATTATTCGGAGTTAGAGCATGTTCAGTGTTTGACTGGTTTATCTGATTCAGTTTGTTGCGGTTATGACTCCGAGATGTAGCATTTTCTCAGTATTGTACCCGACCGTGTGAACCGAGTGAGCGGAACACTTGGATCTCGAACTGGAGCAACAAGAAAAGAAGAAGCTTATTCAGAGGGGGAATCTCTACGACAGATTGTCTCCGGTTTATCAGTTTCTCATTGAAGATGTACGGCAGAGCGATTCTTCAGCAGTTGAACAGATTTGAAAGCATCAGTCAAGGGGGAAATTGTTGGAACTTAAAATCTATGTGACTGACGCCATCAAATCTGTTTACCGAAGCATTCGACTGAAGAATCCATGTGAATCGATTTAGAGACTGAGTTGTGATGCTCGAGGCTTGCAGTTTGGACCGAAGACCGTTTTCCGGAAAAGTCAACCGTTCGGGTCAACGGTCAACGTAAAAGTCAACGGAAGATCGGTTCGAGCGAGTCAAGCTTCGGATTAGTTTAATCAGCTTTGATTTAATTATCAGTTTATGTTTATTTACTTTACTTGTAATTTCGTTCATTCAGTCATGTATTTCTGTTGTCAGTCACCCTCACTATATATAGTGAGGGTGCCCATTACAAGTAAAGGAGTCTCCGAATGTGGAGATGATGATTTTCTTGTAGAGTGTGAGATTTCCATTCTAGAGAGAGAGTGAGTCATGGATTCTAGAGAGAGATTGTGTGTTCTTCATGATTTCATTGTAACGTAATCATTCGGTTATATGAAATCATTCGATATGTTCTTCATCTTTCTTGTTTATGATTATCTATGATTCATCATCATCATCTTCTTACATTTGATTTGTCTTGAGTTTTTCGAATCCGAACCCGTTCTTGCTCAAGATCGAGATTCTCGTAGTGAAAATCGGTCCTGAACAGA
>JBCNJP010012387.1:0-13892 GCA_039602395.1 Deinandra increscens subsp. villosa
ACACGAACTATTGAGAGGGTAAAGTTAGAACAAATCAGAATAAAACATGAAAATAAAGAAGATGAAGTGGGTACCTAATGATAACGAACGATTGCGTCCCAACACCTAAAAATATGACTTCAAATTGCGAGTAAAATTGCAATCTTTGTGGAGAATCTGAGAGAAAAAGAAAAAGAGGAAATTAGAACATATATTAGATATAGATGGATGATAATAATCATAATTAGGTTAATTCTGCAAAAAAAATTGCTCATTGTAGTTGTTAGCATCAAACTTTTCCTAATAACTCAATAAGAAAACAGATTTCAAACATGCACGAAATTAATAGCATCAAGTACATATTATTGTTTAAACCTCACTACTATTAGCTGAAATCTGTCTTGTTTAAACCTCACTTTATTAGTAACATTATTGTTTAAACCAGCTAATAAATTTTGCTAATATTATTGTCTAAATCTACTTCACTACTTCACTACTTCACTTTAAACCTCTGCATTTAGAGGGAGCATTTTAGTAGCAAAAGCAACAGTTATCTACTTGTCCTTGAGACCAGGTCAGCCACAGGCACATAAATTATTCATGAACATCAAAAAACATAACCAAAGAAATCTCAACTTCACAACCGAAGAAAAACACACACAACTAACATGAAAAGATGAAAAAATCAGTTTATAACATCATTAAACAAGACATATTTCAGTTTATCGAGTTTATTTTTGTGTTTCAGAATCACAATATTTCAGTGAATCAGCCTTTCATGTTGCTTGCAATAAACGGACAGAAACAAGGGGTGATGATGAGTGAAATCGAGATGAGTTACCTGATGATGATGATGATGAGTGAAATCAAGATGAGTTACCTGATGATGAGTGAAATCGAGATGAACGATGAGTGAAATCGAGCGTCGAGGGTGAGTAGAGGTTGCCGCTGATTAGGTCTCTGGCGGCAGGGGTCAAACGCCGCTGATTAGGTTTCCAGTGGCAGTGTTCGAGCAGCATCGGCGTAGTGAGGAGCGTCGAGGGTGATTAGGTTTCTGGTAACTTTTCGTACGCGATATTTGGGGTGTACGTACACTTTGGGGATTTTTGGGCGCAAAGTAAAATTAGGTCAAATAAGAGTGAGGAGCGCCTACTTACGATTTTTTGGGAAATTTTTTTGGCGGGAAACAAATAAAAAATGGCAGGGCTTCTTGACATGCATATTCTAAGTGTCCCCCGTGTTTTTTTATTAAACGACACAAGTTTTATGACGCACAAAAATGCGCATCATCTACGCTTAGGATATTTTGAAATACACCAGATTTTTAATGACATCCGTTTTTGCGCGTCATAAAATATGTGTGCGTCATCGTTCGCGCGTCAAGGAAGGCCCTGTTTCTAGTAGTGGAGAAGACGAAACTCAATGATCTTTATCAGTAGCGAGGGCGGATAAGAATATATATAAGGAAAGATAGGAGGGAACCACTAAGGAGTTATTGTTGGTTCATGAGCAGTTGTGTTTACAAAAATTCGATTTTTCAAATCAGTCTGAACTGCTTGTGTCTGTACAAAAGGACTTGGTTGTCAGTCAAAAACTTGTTGCAGATCTAAAAACTGTAATTTTTGAACTAAAACAAAAAATAGATTTTGTTCAATTTTCATCTCATTTACCAATTTTCTTTATAAAACTGAAAAGGAAAATGATTCTGGTAAATTGAACCAAGTTCTGCCTCCTGTTATTATCACAAATGGTCCTTCATCTGAAGAGAAAGTGGATGTTCCTTCTCATGCCAAGCAGAACAATCATCAATCAATTAATTCAGAGTCTGATAAAACTTCAACCGGAAAATTTGTCCTGGATTTGACGGTTGATGAACTGTTTTATGATGTCTCAGACTTTGATGCAATTGATGATTTAGTATCTGAAACAGACATTGAATGTTCCAAAATCACTCGTTCAAAAGTTTCTAAGCCAGATCACCAAGATTTGATTTTAAAACATGATTTTTCAACCATCAAATCTGAGCTTACGAAATTGAGTGCATTTGAACAGAAACAGATTGCTCGGAGCAAGTCTGTTGAAGATAAGAAAGTCAAATATGGTGGAGTTGGATTTTAGCCTCTGGCAAACCCAAAATCTTTTGAAAAAGGTTCTTCTTCTAAAGTTTCAAAACCCGCAAAAGCCAAGGATAGCAATCATACTCTGAAAACCAATTTTGACAACTCTGAAAAATTGGGTGACCTATCGCTTAAAAGGATCTGATAAGATTTATAGCGATAAAGATTTTCCTTTGGATATGGTCAATCCCAACTTGATAGATAATTTTTTTCTGGCAAGTATGATCCAGCTTATGATCCTAAGATGAGAAGTGTGCCCATTAAGAGGGGAAATGGAAGTATCAATGTAATGGACACACTTGATTCTTAATCTGACTCTGGGTTGGTTAACAGGGTGAAAAATTCTGTTCAAAAGTCTTTAAACAAGAAATCCTTAAAATCAACCTTTCAATCACCACCAAGAGGTTATTACAAACAAATGCAACCAAATTTCAGAAAACCGAGTCCGTATGTCAAAAAGTCACAATTTTACGATGATGTGGGTTTTTATGATTGAGTTTGGTTGTGACCGAATCAACCTGTTTTTGGAAGAGGTCCAAAATGAGTTGATCATGGAGGTCAAAATGATTTTGTTCCAAGGTTTGGTGGGAGGAGAAACAGATATCAGAATTATGAGGATCATCATTTTTCTGGGAATTCACATGTTAGAGGTCATTTTGGGTATCGTAATGATTTTTCAGAAAATGTTTCAGGTTATGAGTCAGGATATAATGATGAATTTGGAAATCGTCATGTGTCTAACCGAAAGGGTTTAAAACCTAAGACAGAAAAACATGTTATTGATTCCGATGTGGATGGTGACACGATTGATAAAACTGTAGTTGACAAACAAAAATGTTTTAAATATAAGAATCGTGGTCATACATATCGGACTTGTCCATTGAAGAAACCAAAATCTGGCAAATCTGATGCAGAAAAATCTGATGACATGTTCGAAGGTTATCAGACTGATACAAAGAAGAAAGTTGGATTTGTGGATGAGCAAGGCAGAGTTCACTTTAATAATAAATCATCAGAATTTCATAAAATTGACAAGAAATCAGAAAGTGAATTAACAAATATTAAATCAATTTTGAAACACTCTACTGCTAGTTCTATGGGCTCTTCAAATGATGCATGGAAACCTAAGGGTTCTTCCATGGCTGGTGATGATTTTGTGAAAGATGACGGTCAACCCAAAGCTTCAAGCTTGGGTTCGTCCCGGTACTAATCTTTTGTTTTAATTTATGCAGGGATCTTCGCGACAACTCATGAACAACATTTGGGTTGTTGATAGCGGAGCATCTCGGCACATGACTGGTGATATCTCTTTATTGCATGATGTGAAGTACTTCGATGGAGGTAAAGTAACATTTACTGGAAACAAGGGAGGTCAAGTCACCGGCATTGGTAAATTGTCGAACGGTGCAGTCACATTCGAGAAGGTTGAATATTTCAAAGAATTGGAGTATAATCTTCTGAGCGTCTCCCAGATCTGTGACAAGCAATACACAACTACTTTCACGGGGAGTGAATGTGTGATACTGAAACCTGATTACAAGATTCCAGATGAATATGTTGTAATGCGGGCACCGCGATTCTCGAATTTGTACATGCTCGACATGAATTCAGCCAAAGCTACTGTTGCGGGTCAATGTTTCTTATCGAAAGCTTCAGAAAGAGATTCCATTCTATGGCATCGTCGCATGGGACACATCCATTACCGAAAAATGAACGAACTTGTGCGAAAGGATCTTGTCGAAGGGGTTCCGAAGCAGCAATTTGTATTCAACGATGTGTGTGTGAGTTGCAAGAAAGGAAAACAGAAAAGAAAAATCCCATCCACTGAAGAAATATCATTCAATTGAAGTCCCGTTAGAATTACTTCACATGGATCTTTTAGGTCCTGTGAATCGTCAAAGTATTTCTGGGAATTGGTATTGTCTTGTGGTTACTGACGAATATTCAAGATACTCTTGGGTTGATTTTCTGGTCTCTAAGGATGAAACATCAAGAATCCTTATCAATCTGATTACTATACTTGAGTCATTATATAAATTGAAGGTACGAAGGATTCGCAGTGACAATGGCACGGAGTTCAAAAATTCAGCCGTGAGGATGTTTTGTATGGAAAAAGGAATTGTACATGAGTTCAGTACACCATACACACCTCAGCAAAATGGCATGGCAGAAAGAAAGAATCGTACAATCATTGAAACAGCACGAACGATGTTGGCTGATGCTCAATTGCCTGTTCATTTCTGGACGGAAGCTGTCAACACCGCATGTTACGTGCTTAATTGAGTGCTTACTGTTAAACGTCTTGGAAAGACATGTTATGAATTGCTCAAGAATCGTAAGCCTAATCTCGATTATTTGGAGCCTTTTGGGTGTCCCTGTACCGTGTTAACGTCTGCGGGCAAATTTGACGACAAAGTCTTTGAGGGACTGTTTGTCGGCTACTCGAATAAAAAGAAACGGGTTTTTAATAAGCAGACTGGTACTGTGGCAGAATACTTAAATGTGGATTTTCAATCCTACACTTTACCGCCCAGAGGTGTTGGACCGGACTGGATGTTCGATTATAAATCTCTTTTTAAAAATCTTGAATCGACACCAAATATGTCTGATGAGCAACTTACTCGAGTTTTTATTGAATTGCAAGACGATACTCTGGTTCTAAATATACAAACTCTACCGACTCCAGTAGTGCCTGTTGCTGATGATTACTTGACCGAGACTACAAATAATTCAACGGTTGCGGCTGACGTTATGTCTTCTGATGATGAGAACGAATTACATGAAGCCGTGTCACATCTGGTGGAAGTTCCTGTTCAACAACTCGATCCACAAGTTGATGCTACTTCACATGATGCTGCTGTTAATACAACTAACAATGTGGTGGTTGAGGATGATCTTGTTCCTGATATGGCTGAAACGGCTGTTGTTCCAATTAATCAGACACTCCAGATAAACACTATTCATCCGCAAGAAAAATATTATTGGTGATCTAAATGAAGGGGTGCGCACGAGACATCAAATCGAGAGCAGTGCATTACTAACAGTTTTGGAATCTGGTATTCAGGAAGAAGCGTTCCATTCATGCTTTATATCTCAGAACGAGCCAAAAGATGTTCATGAAGCTTTGTTAGATGGCTCGTGGGTTGAAGCAATGCAGGAAGAGTTGCTACAATTTCAAAAGCTAGGAGTGTGGCACCTGGAAGATTTACCAGCTGGAAGTAAGGAACCGTGCGGAACACGGTGGGTCTATAAATGCAAATGAGATGATCGCGGAGTGATAGTCCGAAACAAAGCCCGTTTCGTTGTGCAAGGGTTTTCTCAGGAAGAAGGAATCGACTTTAACGAGGTGTATGCACCGGTTTCCAGATTCAAAGCGATCAGAATCTTTTTGGCATATGCTGCACATCGTGGATTCAAGGTCTTCCAAATGAATGTTAAGAGTGCGTTTCTTTACGGCAAGGTCAAAGAAGAAGTGTACGTCAAACAACCTCCGGGATTCTTCGATCCTGATTATCCGGAGAAGGTTTATAAGTTGGACAAGGCTTTATATGGTCTCCATCAGGCTCCTAGAGCTTGGTATGAGACGTTGTCCACTTATTTACTCGACAACGGATTTAAGCATGTGTTGGTTGATCCTACTTTATTCTGTCGTAAAATGGGGGAGGATCTACTATTGGTACAAATTTATGTGGACGATATCATTTTTGGCTGCTCAAACGAACAATTATCGAAGGATTTCGAGAAATTGATGCAAACCAGGTTCGAGATGAGTTCAATGGGGGAAATGTCGTTCTTCTTGGGCTTACAAGTTCAGCAATCTGACATAGGAATCTTTATACATCAGACGAAGTATGTGAGAGATGTTTTGAGTCGAATCAAAGTGGAAGATGTTCGCATTCCTGGAACTCCTATTCAGCTGTCACATGGCTTGTGTCCTGACGAAAACGGTACCATGCGACACCTCGGGTTTCTCATATGAATGCGGTTCTAAGGATTCTAGCTTATCTGAAGGGTAACTCAGATCTCGGGATCTGGTATCCTCATGATGATAAGTTCGACCTGTCGGCTTATTCGGATTCAAACTATGGCGGTTGCAAGATAAACTTCAAGTCAACCACGACCAGATGTCAGTTTCTAGGCGACCGGTTGGTATCTTCGTAGTTTAAGAAGTAGACTTCTGTTGCTACATCCATGGCTGAAGTTGAATATATAGTGGCTGCTAGTTGTTGTTCTCAGGTTTTATGGATACAACAACAGATGCGGGATTACGGTTTGAAGTTTCCTACTACTCCAATTTATATAGATAACTTGGCTGCTATTTGCATAACTAAAAACCCCATTCACCACTCTAAAACGAAACATATTGAGATTCGTTATCATTTCATCCGCGACTGTTTTAGGAAACACTTGATTGATCTACAAAAGATTCATACTGACTTTCAAAAAGCGGATCTTTTTTACGAAAGCTTTTGACAAAACTTGACTTGCATGCTGATTAAAAATGAAATTAAAGTGTGTCTGATGCACATTAGCTGATATGATCTCGCGTCTGGATCTTTCTCGCAAAAACATTTAAGTTATATCAGTTCTTAGTAACTTCATTTCATTTCTGTTTGGTTTGTTGTTTGAATATCTGAAAATCGCAAAAAAGATTTTAGGTGTGTTTTAGCATAATTTTGTAAAAATCCAAAGGTGTGTTTGAAAATTTTACAAAAATCAAAAAGATTTTGATTCTGTTTTATTTTTGATCAACCGTTAGTGAAAAAAATTTCAAAATTATGCCGGAGACAACCAAACGGACTTGATTTCAAAAAACTCGTCATTGAATTGAACAAAGTTTGAGGTAAAATGTTAAATCTTATAACTTTTGAGGTTCAATTTGAAGATTCATCAAAAATCAGGGGTTAATTTGAAAATTTTTGAAATGTCCAAACCTGGGGTTCGGAAGTCCGAACTTGGAGTTCGGAGGCATTCGAAGCTCGAAATCGGACAAGGTTTGGAGGCGCCGAATGTGAGGTTCGGACAATGTTCGGTGTAACTGCTAGCTCCGAAGGTGGAGTTCGGAGGGCGTTCGGAGGTCCGAGCGTCTTGGGCTATAAATACGCCAAACCTGGAGTTCGGAGCTCATTTGTCACTGTTATCTCCGAACTTACACCGAACGGCTGCCCAAATTTCTAACTTTTGTTTTAACGATTTATTGACGGATTTGGGACTTGTTTTAGGTAGGATTCACGATTCCGAGTTCACTGGTGTGTTTAGATTTGATTTTTATCACTGGTTGTTGGATTTTCGGTCGAAAACTCGTTCGTACTGAGACATGTTTCTAGATCTGAAATTAAGCCATCTAAAACTTGTTTTTAAAAGCTAAAAATGGTTCCTCTGTGCTTGTTATCAAAAACCGACCAAGGATGTTCATTCTTGTGGTCTGATTTGGTCATTTTCATCGATTTTAGAATTCAAATTCGTCGGAGTTCTTCAGGCTCCGAACATGGGGTTCGGAGGGGACTCGGACAGAGTTCGGCGGTTTGATATTTTTGATGTCAAACACATTTTAGGGATTCTAGAAAAAAAATTCGTAATTGATTTGCCGAAAAATAAGTTTTAAATCCATTGGATTTTTTCATCTTTTTTTCAGAAAAGGACATAAATTTACCATTTCACGAAGTATGTGTCCGGATAGTCCAAAGTCTCGGTAGTTAGCTCTTGGCCTTCCTGTTGAAAAACAATGTCGATGAAGCCATGTAGGTGCACTATTCCGTGGTGGAGATTGTAACTTTCCATAAATTTCCCATTTAGTATCCATCGTTTACGGCTAGGACTACTGGGGTATCTAATCCCATGATCAAAAAGTTGTTTGTTTATGCAAACGACAATGATTTGACGAAATCGGTGATTATATCTGTTAATAACATTAAAATTAATGAATGTTTTATGTTATATGTTTTCGGATATGGCCAACGACCTGAAAATCGGTGAAAAACACAATATATGTGCGCATATCGGTGTTGCACGAGGCAAACTTGACAAATTTGGAGGATCCGGGATCTTTGAGTTTCTGAGGCGGTCAAGAATTCATTATGCCATCACTCAACAATGTGATGTGTATCATGATATTATTCTTGGAATTCTGGAATACTGCACGAACAATTAATGATGCTCCTATCACAATTGTTGCAACTATTCAAGGTCGACCAGTAGAAGTTACTGAAGCAGATAGTCGCAGAGTTTTGAAGCTAGGCATCAATAGAATTTCCTCATGAAGACAACGTAGCAATCCTGAAGCGAATCTGGTACACAGATGATCTAAG
Source organism: Deinandra increscens subsp. villosa (assembly GCA_039602395.1). NCBI lineage: Eukaryota > Viridiplantae > Streptophyta > Magnoliopsida > Asterales > Asteraceae > Deinandra > Deinandra increscens. The sequence goes on from JBCNJP010012387.1 coordinate 8,405, forward strand.
CAAAGAAAGGATTTACAAATCTTTGCTGAGCGTTCCGTACAAGTACTTGGCGCACGTATTGTGGGTTTGCTTGGGGCATAGGATATCTGGGCATGATGAAGTTCAACAGATTATGCTGTCTCTGATGAATGCTTTGGTGATGAACAGACCGTATAATGTTGCTGGATTAGTCTTTCATTACATGAGAGATAATCTCACTCAACGGCAGAAGAAAGCAGCTATTTATCCCAGATTTCTTCAGATGGTTCTCAATGACCGGTATCCTGATCTAGTGAAGCATGAAGCACAGAAAATGGAATTGAAACATATGACTGAGGCGGGTGTGGGTGCTCTAGCGTCTTATCAGAAGAAGACACCAGAATTTCAGTCGAAATTGAAGCGTTTGATTGGTCATTTAGCCAATGTTAATTACGTGGCACCAGCACTGGATGCACCTCGTCATGAAGATGGTAGTGATTCAGAGGAACTGGATTACAGCTGGATTGAAGAACAGAATCAAATTCCATAACAAGGCAGGGTTAAAAGACCAAAAAGACAAGTTCCAGTGGTACAGGAACCAGTGAATCCAGAACCTGAACAAGTTGTTTCTCAACCGCCAGTTACTAAACCGGTGGTCTTAGCACAGGAAGTTCCTGTATCTGTCGACGTGACTGAGACAACTGCGGTAAATACCCTGGAAGATGAATCTGATGAAGATGAGGAGGATCTGAATATTGGGGCCGACTCTAAAAACTTGTCTGACAAAAACAACCCGTTTGTGCGAGTCTTGATCAACTCAAAGTATGTAAATCTCAGGAAAGGCAACGATGAACATTTCGCTTACCAAATCAGCAAGAACAAGAGCAACGATCGCTACAAGGGTCGTGTGTACGACGTTGTGGCCTCATCTGAGTCTGATGAAGACTATAACCCTGACGCCGATGTGGTTTCCAGCAAAGGAAAATAGCAAGCTACTGGTTCTTCATCTGTTACTCCAGCAAAAAGGAGGCAGAAGTCAGTTGCCGGAGGAAGAACTAAAAAGAATAAAGGGATACAGAAGTTCGTTTTATAACCTCGTTCTGGTGTTTCTTCACCAGCAACTCCTGCTATGTCTTTGCCTGAAGTGTCTACAACAGTTCAGACTTCAGTGTCTGATGTTCAGGCTGACTTCTTGCAAGACCTTATGAATGCCAACAGATTAATAACTGTTAGCACAGCACCTTCAGCAAGTGCTGGTGCGCAGTTTGTAAATCAGCCAATGGGTTCTACGCCTACAACTCCTGTATTTTCTACTGCTACTGCCACAGCTTCACAACATTCCACACCAGAAGTGAATTTCAACTTTGAACAGGGTTCAGTGTCATTCTCTCAAGCCAGTATTCTTCAGAGTGCGTTATCCGATCAACAATCTCAGATTGATGCCTTGAAGGCTAAGTCTGAGGAACAAGCGAAGATGATTACTGTGCTACGCTTAAATAATGATGAATTGAGGGAACATAATCAAACTCAGAGTCAACTGATCACAACTTTGCAGAGTCGGGACGTAGCCAAAGATAAAGAAATTCTAAGATTAAGTCGGGCTAGTCAGACTTAGTGTTCGATGCTTCTTGCAATGGGTGAGCAAATAAAATTCTTGATGGAGAAGTTTAAAGCTCAAGGGGAGATTGGAGATAAATCGGGTTGTAATGAAGATCCGATGAGATTTATGAACGATGATCCTGATCAAGATGATCCTCAGGGGAACGTTGGTGGTGGACCAGGCCGGTCTGGAACCGCTGGTTCGGGTGCTGGGACATCTACTTCCCAGGGGGAGAAAGACTCTCGTGAAGCTATGCCAATCACTTCAATTCCATCAAATCAAGCAGCAACGAGTTTGAGTTATTTTGGACAGATGTTGCAGACGCTCGAAGAAGGTGAGTTTGTTGGTGAATTGATGGCTGAAGAGTTGCAAAGGTTGTTTGATCTGAATGATGAAGAGATGAGAAAAGCGTCTGAGAAGGCACCAAAGAAATATGAATCATCTGATCCAGAGTCTGATGAAGACGAAGAAGGTATTTTTGAAGAAGAGGTTGAGGTAGAGGATATCACGGAAGAAGAATATCTAGAGCTATACTCTAACTTCAACAACAATCAATCTGGTGATGATTTTGAGGTGTTTCCTATGGAGAAAGATGCTGAAGCTGAGGAAAGATTGAGAAAGAAAGAATCAGAAAAACCTGAAGACCTGGTAGTTAAGGAGGTTAAGGTACAAACACAGCGTCGGGCATTTGATGAATACATGAAGACGTTTCATGCCAACTATGTTCCGCATCCGAAGCCACTCAAGCAGAGATCATCTTTCAAATTCAAGGGTTAAGCTTCAGATGATATAATCAGCTGGATGTATGCTTCGATTTTGAAGTGCTATGGGATTAAACGTGAACATGGAATCCAGTACTTTAAATGTGCCAAAGATTTTAGCAGTCTGCCAGTTTGAGATATTCGTGAGTTGACCAGAAAGCCATTTTGCAATTATGGCAATGATTGGTTGGGTTTGCACCTCAAGAGAACTCTTGAGAGGGAATGTCAAGAAGGATTTCAATTCTTGGATCCTTAGAAACCAAAAAGGCGTCGATCCCGAACAAAAGTTCACGAAAGAACTGGTAAGAAGCTGATAATCTTGGTGTTTCATAAGAAACCAGATGTGCTGAAGAAGATTCCTTTGAATGAAATGGAGCTTGATTTCATCAAGGATCTGAGGTGGTGGTATTACAATGAAAGAACTGGTGAAGTTGTGATTGTGTTAGAAGAAAAGAACAGAGTTGTGCGAATTTATGATCCAATGTGGCTGATTAATCTTTCAAAGGCTGATATAGATGTGCTTTACCACAATCCAATCCAGTATCATCCTGATTACATGGAGCAAGCGCTGAAGTTCCAGAGGGTGATAAGGGTTTGTTTTGCATTCAACATCTATGCTGGAAATAATCATGATTTGGTCTGGAAGGGTGATGAGGCTGCTGATGCTCAAGGATGAGAAAGAACAGTCCAGCTGTTGCCAAGGGGGAGTTTGTTGATACACGATGTGGCAACGAGCTTGATCAGACATTTATTTTTGAAAATTTATTGTATCCCGTGTCGATCAGATCAAAAACAAAGAAGAAAGAAAATCTTTTTGGATTTTACAAAGTTTATATCAAAACACACTGAAAATCTTTTTGATTTTTTATAAACTGAAACATAAATGCAATATAGAATTAAACTCTATTTTTTTTCGTGAGAAAGATCACAACATGAGATCATATCAGACATAACGCATCAAACACACTGCAATTTCAAAATACTAAGCATGCAAGCCAAGCTGACTGAGAATACAACCATTTGGTTTATTTCAGCTAAAGCAGGTCATTGTCTATATCTTTCTGATATGAAATTAAGTGTATTTATCGAGCATAGATAACATGGTACCCACACAATCAGGAATACTGGCAATCCACTTATTTCATATTTTTGTAATTTTTCACAGAATTTGAATTTCAACAGAGATTTATCGTCCATGGTGTTTCATGCAAAAATAAAGCAGAACCCTAAACAAACAACAATCAGGTCGGCCGGTAGGCACGCAGAGAAAGTCTGATTGTTTAGGAAAATAAGAAATGTAAAATAAAGAAGAAGTTGTATAATCCAACAAAAATCAGGTCAGTACTCACGTACACGCAGAGAAAGTCCGATGGATTATACGAAACACCCAAGAAAATAAAGCAGAATGTCAAACGAACAACGATCAGGTCGATTTTTCGATACGCAGAGAAAGTCCGATCGTTTGACAAAATAAAGAAAATCAAACAAGTTTAAATCTTTTAAAATAAAGCAAGCGTAAACCAAAACATCTCTTTATTCTGTTTTTGGTATTTTCTCATTTTATTTTGCCAGATATGCACAGTACCCATCATGATTTGTAACCACAATTATCAAGCAAGCGTTATCTTTATATCATACTCGCATATATCAGACTACTCAGTACATTCAGTCAAGTCAAGCAAATACCTACAGCCTTTCTTTCTACTTTATTTATGGCAGATGACGTATGCTGATGTACCATCATTTCTCATCTTGTGTTGGATCAATTTCTCATTTTTCATTTTTCATATTTTTTATAATTTGCATTTTCTCCCCCTAAAATTCAAAAAACTCTATTTTTTTTAATTTTCCAAAATTTTCTCCCCCTAAAAATATGAAAGAAAGTAAAAGTAAAGAAAATAAAATTGATCGATCAACACGGATACCTCGCATTTTTAGATGTTAAAACCATTTTCTCAAAAATTTTGTGAAATATCAACTCTGTTAAGCGCTAACTTAGGCAAAATACTCCACTATCAACAACCCCGCAATTGCTAATAGGCCTTCTTGAAGCATCCTGCACACAACATCAACAATGATTAATTAAATACGGGAACCCAAACCGGCTTGGGTCGTCCCGTATCCTCAACAAAATCGTTTCCCGCCGAGGTTGCCATTTTCTGTTTCCAAGAACGAAATGGTTTAAACGATTTTGCCCGATGCGAATCAGAACCATTTACATACCGTGAAAAGTTGGAAACAATATTTAACAACTTACCAACTAACATTTTCTCAGATTTTGAATGACGTTGGTGATGTTGTATAGGCCCATAGTAAGAAAGATCATTTGAGTAAGGCATTTTAAACTCATTTTGGAAAAATTGTTTTTGTTTTGAAAATTGTGGTGACCAATCATCATAATTTGAGGTTCTACCAACAACCGGCTTCTGATGAGCTGGCTTTCGTTGGTTTTTCTGATTTTGTCTAATAGGTACCTCATTAAGAATCATTGAATCAGACGACGAGGATCCATATGAACCACGTGAAATCCTTTTTCGAATAGCACAATCACGAATCACATGTCCTTTCTTGTTGCAGTAAAAGCAGGCTCTCCCATCAGCTGACTTAGGAGATGACATGGATTCTGTTGACATTGTAAAATGTTGAGAAGAATCACTCTCTTGACGCTCAAACTTAGAATTCGTTGATAGAAAAACAGCATCAGGTTCACACAAGATATGATTCTCAAGTGGAATCTCCTTTTCTTTGTGAACCGTGATATCCTCCACAATTTCTTCTATCTCAAGCACATCTTGGAGATCATTTCCAATATGCACGGTCTCGTCTTTTCTTTCATATCCTAGACCACCATTCTTTTTACATTTATTTGATACCGACTTAGGTTTCTCATAACCTTGTGAAGCAAGTCGTGAAAACTCATCCTTGATGGCATTTAAATGTAGAAGCATATTCTTATGATACATTGTGTCTCGTGTATTGTATCTGTTTAGAGCTTGTGTGAGTCTAGTTAGGCTGCTGGGCGTACCACATGGTCCGCCGGATCAGTTGGTGCAGCGTACCAGTTGGTACGCCAGGTGGTACGCCGGCTAGTCTAAGTTACCTATAAATAGGTAGCATGTGTAGACAGTTTAAGAACTCCAGTCATATTCTACATTTCTGTGTGTGTTTA
>JBCNJP010012388.1:0-13892 GCA_039602395.1 Deinandra increscens subsp. villosa
ACATAAACAAAAAAATACGTGGCTAAAAGGGTCCAAAGGCTATATATTTGGCCACGGGTACAAAATATATGTGGCTAAAACGAGAATTTCTTACCTTTGGCCACGTTTTTTACAAAACAGTGGCTATGCGATATCAAAAAAACCGTGGCCAAAGCCACTTTTTGACGTAGTGTATATATATATATATATATATATATATATGTATATCACAATGATTTAATTTATGAAAAATCTTCATTCATTCACCTTCTATCTATCTTATATCCTTACTAAAAGTAAAAACAATTTAATCTCATATCCATTTGCAATTTTAGTTTCAAATCCAAACAACTAAAATTTAATCAATCTAAATTTCCAGATTTCGCTAAAACAAATTGTAATTTTTGTTCCAAACAACCTAACTAACTTTTCAAATCAACCTGGCCCATTCATAAACTTAAGAAAGGAAATTTAAACACTCACACCAAAAAAATTGAAATTAAACAATTATAAAACAGTTCGCACATGAGAAGGTAAATTAGGGATCATACCAGACATTCTGTGACTGAGGATGTGACAACCGGCAATTTCCCAGGTTAACCCCGTTAATAACTTGTGTTATATATTGATAACGTCCGTTACCTCAGTTAATTAAAATAGTTACGAGAACTGCACATGCGTCTAGACGTCGGTTGACCAATTTGAATGTATATAATTTATAATTTTATATAAATTATATATTATGATTTCCAGGGAACACTTTATCATTTTATGTGATAAGTACCTTTTAAATTCTATGTGTTATATAGATATATACACATTGCATTTCACGATTTTATGTGTTAACGTATCACATAACCACATACGATTCTATGATTAAAACGTCGTTAGTATTGCGCGTAGTATCCTATGATTTTATGTGAACCACTTATGAAATTATAAGTTTGTGTTTATGATTTTATGTGTACCGATTAGGGTTACATATTATATATATATATATAATACGTTAATATTATTCGGTCAAACTCTTGTATTCAGTCAATTAAATTTATTCTCCGTTAATCTCGTTAGTGTTAGTTAACGCCCGTTAACTTCGAGGGACCACTTTTGCAACTTTAAAAACCTAAAACCTATTTAATTATACTTGGAGGACGTTTTATGTCAAAAGCCCAACCTGCCTTTCTATTATGTAAATGATGAGGGGCCGGTTTTGCCAATTCCTAATAGTCAATTTGAAGACTTCTGTTTTGTAACCGACCGACAATATTGGCGAGACCTCTATTTTCTTCCGGTAACCGCCACATTAATACTCAATTTAATTCAATCCTGTGATGTTACGAAGTTGATCAGTCAAGCCCTCTTTTGAACTCACAAGGCCTAATCCCTCAATCATTTGGCAGATTTCAATCATCTCTCTCGATCTTTCTCTCTAGCGACCAAGAAACCCCACTGGCGAACTCAAATATTCCGGCAACCTACGCACTGTTTCACCACCATTCATGCATCACGGTAATCGCCTTCCTCTGCTAAGCAACCCAGTAGCAACAGATTTGGAAACGGAGCACCATCAGGAGGTCCCGGTTGAGACTTTCGGATTCGTTTCGGTGTCAAAAACGTGTCAAGAATCATCTCCGTTTTAAGGTAACAGTTTATCCTTGTAAATCGCATGTTTTATTTGGGTTTAATTCTGGTTTCGCAATTTTCCGGTGACCGGAAATAAAACTCCGGCCACCGGAGTTGTGGGGAAGAAGATGAGGTCTGAACGGGTCAGGTTAAATAGTTAAACTTTTGGATATAAACAAACACGCGCCTGTAGCCCAGCTGGTTAGCTCATTCGTTTGAGACCGAGAGGTCTCGAGTTCGACTCTCACAGGTCCCAAACATTTTATTTGTTTTTCTAATCCTCTTTACCTGTCGCTGAGTGAACAAAGCTGGTGGATCGCGAACCTGTTAACAAAGAAACGGTTTGGCCCAGTGGTAAGGGCGCTATGTTCCAACCTGGAGGTCACGGGTTCGAGTCCCGTGACCATCATTCTTGCTGTTCTAGTTTTATTTTAAGTGATTTCAAGGATTTCTTGTCCAAAACCTAAAACTCCTATTACATAACTGTTAAATCTCATCCCGTGAAGTTTCATTAGACCTCGTTAGGGTTCTCGTTGAATTTTTATATTATAAAAATATTATGATTTAAATGAATTAAAATTCGATGGTCTCGTTATTATTAATATAAATTGTTTGAAAGGTAGAAATATATATATATATATATATATATATATATATATATATATATATATATATATATATATAGGGAAATGATAAAATGGAAACTAGGTTGAGTTGGAAAAACCATGTAAACTAATTCTTGACCCTTAGATCAAGTCATCCTATGGTCCATGTTTTTCCTACCTTTTTCATTTTCTTTAATTGCCTAATTGTTTTGTGTTTATTGGCAAAGGGGTAGAATAGGAAAAGAAAAAAGAATGATGTGGACTTATGAGATGATATTTGTACTTGTTGCAGACATATCTTCTCTATTTCAAAATTCTTTCAATTTTATCTCCATATCTCTCTCATAAATCCACCATCATCTACCACCTCCATCAACACATACCATGGAGATCTCATAAACCCACAACCCTCTATCACCTGCCACTCATAAACCCACCATCATTTACCACCTCCGTCAAGATCTGAGAAACCCACCAACCACCTCCGCCATCAACTACCACATCCGCCACCACCAACCACTTTCGCCACCACCTACCACCTCCATCATCCCTTCCACTTCCTTCACCTTTCATGTCACAACCACCGCCGTTCACCTCCACCTTTTCATGACCACCACTGTTCACGCCAGCCACCAACCACCATCATCGCTATTCAAATCCACCGACAAACCCGAATCACCTTCCCAGATCTGCTACATTGAGGAAATGGGTTGTTTGAGGTTCTTACCAAGTGAGTTATTTATCAATTTTCAATAATTTATTTCTTTTCTATTATTTTTTGGGTTTCTAAGAAATAAAATCTAGTGGGTTTTTTTTAAAGAATTTTAGTGGGTTTTCTTATCATGGATTTTTTTCCTGGTTTTTTTTTGGGTTTCTAAGAAAGAAAATCATGGGTTTTTTTTTTTGAGATTTAAGGAAATTATGGTGACAAGAATACCTTTTTTTTTATTTTTTTTTATATTCATGTTTAATTGCCTAATTTATTGTTCTTGATCGAATTGATTCGTAAATTAGTTTATTGCTCTTAATCAAATGGATTCGTAGTTGCCTAATTTCGTGCTCTTGTTTTGGTTTATATTAATAAAATTATGGTGATAAGAATACCTGTTACGTATGTTAACGGTTACATATGTTACAAGCTGTTATATGTGCATGTGTAACGTTTATGTATATGAATTGTTGGTACATATATAATATCTGTTGGTACATATGTTATATCTAGTGTTACGTTTGTAACATTTGTTGATACTTATGTTATATCTAATGTTACATATGCAATTAGTTTATTGCTCTTGATCGAATAGATTCGTAGTTGCCTAATTTAGTGCTCTTATTTTGGTTTATATTAATAAACATATGGTTATAAGAATACCCGTTACGTATGTTACACATAGTTACATATGTTACAAGCTGTTACATGTGACTTTTAACAATCATAATTTTAAATACGTAATTTTACTTTTGTAGCCACCGTAACATGCATGTTACATATGTAACTTTACACACATATCCTCTTATATGTTACATGTTACATTTGTTACAAATGATTACTAAGATGATAATCACAAACTAATGTATTTTGTTACATATGTAAAATTCTAATGTTACATAAACATGCGTAACATGCATGTTACATATGTAAAATTCTAATGTTACATGTTACAAGTTGTTATATGTTACATTTGTTATAAATTATTACTAAGATGACAAACAAAACTGATGTTTTTTGTTACATATTTAGAATTCTAAGGTTACATACGTATACCAACTGATTAACTTGTTTTCTGTGCAGGTTAAATGATTTTTTGTGTCAAAGATGTAGATGATTATCAAGAATCGAAGACTAATTAGCTTTTACATTTTTTCTGTTAGGTTGTTATATATATTTTTTGTCGACTTGTTATATTGTTTAATCATTTTTTAAATTTTATAGTTCGTAGGAATCCTTTTTGTAACGTTTATTATTGATTGTAATTTTTTCTTCATAAATTAATAAAATATTATTATCATTTTTATTACACATATCCCGATGATTTTGCATATGTAACATATATTTTTTTACATATGTAACAATTCGTGCGTTGGAAATTGAAAAAGTAAGAGAGAGAATGTTACAGAAAGTACAACATAGTGGCAGAATGTAGAATGTCTTCAATGGGGTGAATGGACCATTATGCCCTTATAAGCATCTACTAATTAGAGTGATGTGGTTCAATCTTAGCCCTTCATTTTGGTTTCATGGTTTTTCCAACTCAAAGAGGTTTTCAATATATCCATCCCCTATATATATATATATATATATATATATATATATATATAGGGTAAGGATCATGTAAAAACCACATCTTTTTGCGAAAACCTAAAAACTAATACTAAAATCTTCATAACTTTTTCATACGATCATATTTTTTTAAAAAAATTACACAAAAAACCTTAGAATTATGAGTTCTTTAATTCAGGAAAAATTTTAAAAAAACTTTAACGTCTCGTCGTTTTTTTATTAGTGCACATGTGCATTAATAATAAAACTCATACATATAGTATGCGTTAATGTTTTTTTTTAGAAAAATCGCATCAAATACGTTATAATTTTGTTAGTTTTTCGTGGTTTTTTATTAGTGCACATGTGCACTAATAAAAAAGCACTTTATACGTGTCGTATACATTAATATTTTAAAAGAGAAATTGCACCATAAATCTTATAATTGTGTTATCTTTAACTCTGAAAATATATTTAACGTTTTAAAATTTTTAAAATTTTATGCTACACATATGCACTATAACTAATATTTATAGTGCATATGTAGAATTATCATTAGTTCTATGAATATTTTAGTTTTTTAAATGTTTTTAACCTAAACAATATGTTTTCGCATGACAATTCTCATTTGTGTAGTACTAATAAAAATGGTGCACATGTGCACTAATAATACACATGTGCACTAATTTTTTTTTTCCGAAATATCAATTTCTTTTCCAGAATCAAAGACAATAGAGTTTTAAGATTTTTGGTGCAAGTTTCATAGGAAAATATTAACGTATGTAAAAGTTATGAAGGTTTTAGTGTTAGTTTTTAGGTTTTCGCAAAAAAAAGAGTTTTCGCAGGATCCTTACCCTATATATATATATATATATATATATATATATATATATATATATATATATATGTATATATATATAGGGGAAGGATCATGCGTAAACACATTTATCTTACGAAAACGCGTAAACACATATTAAAACCTCTATAACTTCTTAATAGGTTAACATTAAAAAAAAAATTGCACCAAAAGTCTTAGAATTATGTTATCTTTACCTCTGGAAATTTTTTTAAAAAAAATTAATGTTTCGTTTTTTTTTTCGTGTGATGCACATCTGCAGCAAAAAAAAAACTCATACTTTTAGCATAAGTTAATATATATTTTTTCTAAGTCGCACCATATATCTTATATTTTTGTTATTTTTTCGTATTTTTTGTATTTTTTTTAATGATGCACATATGCATCACACCAAAAAACCCTCATACGTGTGGTATACATTAATATTTTTAATAAGAAATTGCACCCTAAATCTTATAGTTGTGTTATTTTTAGATCTAAAGAAAAAAAAATAACATTTTATAATTTTTTTATTCTATGTTGCACATGTGCACTATGTACCACTATCATTAGTACAATAAATTTCTTATTGTTTTTTATAAGATTTTAACATAAGGAGTGTTTTTTCGCATGATAATTTGTCTTTGTGCAGTACTAATGATAATGATGCACATGTGCAGCACACGAAAAAAACACGAAACGTTAATTCTTTTCTATTTTTTTTCCAGAATTAAAGATAACAACTTTCTAAGACTTTTGGTACAAATTTTATGAAAAAACATTAACGTATGAAGAAGTAATGTATGTTTTAATTTGTGTTTACGCGTTTTCGCATGATCCTTACCCTATATATATATATATATATATATATATATATATATATAGGGGGAGGATCATTTGAGAACCAATTGGTTTTGAGAACTTTTAAGAACCATTCTGAGCCACATATTATATATAAGGAAATCCCCCCCATGAATTTGAATGCTCCCCCCTTGATATTAGTGGACCAGAATGGTTCTCAAAAGTTCTTAAAAGAAAAAGTTCTCATTTGAACCTAACCCTATATATATATATATATATATATATATATATATATATATATATAACTATTTGATTTATTGTCATGCAAATGTTTTTAAGATTTTCTTTAAACTATTGAATTTTGACACGTCATATAAATATATATATTGGACGTTTTATTTTTCACACTTTTGACTACAACCCGATATCTATATTTATGAACATATATTTACCCGATAATCTCTACAATTAGTATTTGGAATATCATACGCACATTGATTGTTGTAAATCTTTACGTCCTCGATTAAATGTCTTTTGTGACTACTTTCAAACAAAACGATTTTTACCACGCATTGAAATCTATCATCTACATCGCATTTGGAATTACTTGATAACACACCGTCGTCTAGGCTATGTTACTCATGTTCGAACACACACTTACGTATGTAAATTCGTTAAGTGCTCGGTAAACTACGCAAGACTCGAAGTCTTAAATAATTTTTAGCAGCGCACCCTAAGGTGAGTTACACAACCTTTTACGTTATGTCCGGGTTTGGACGATAACACATGCAAACACGTTACACCTGGGTTAGGGTGAAAACACGACAACTATTATGTATGATTAAAGTAGAAATCCAGTATATATCACATGTTCACGTAAAATGCTTTATCTTTGAAAGTCCTTACTTATCGAACCGTTAATAGTAAATAGCGAGGGGATATTGGGTAGGTAGTACTACTGGGGTCTGACAAACCCCACTCAGCGGGCACGAGATGCACCACCCGACTGGCGATCGGAGTGAGGACAATGTCAGCCTAACTTACCGCGATCGAGTAGACACGGGGAAGGCAAACCACGTAAGGAATTATTCCTACAACTAATTGGTCAGCTTCGGTTGTGAACATTTTAGTGACATGAACTTAGGCTCGCTACCTACGATATGGATTGTACTTGTAATATACATACTTACATACGAATAAAGACTGTTGTATTCGTACTGCATAATTATACTAGATATACTTATGTGCTTATGTGAACTCACCAACATTAGTTGACACTTGCTCTTACGCATGCTTTGCGGGACGCTAGGAATATCAGATTTTTGGGCACGTACGTTGGCTAAAACCTATTATTTTTTAATTTGTTTTCAAACCTTTTCAACTTGAACTGGTATTTACTTATCGGGCGCTTGTTTTGCGCAACATAACTTTTATGAGCTTCCGCTAAACTTTAACTCTGGTTTTGATGTTTCCCGTTTGGAAATATATTTACATTTTGAAACCTTAACTTATGTTTAAAGTAACTAATGACTCGGGTCCTGGTATGGTTCACACCCCACACGGTAAAACTCCGTTAGTGGAAATTGGGGGTGTGACAGATTGGTATCAGAGCCCTTGGTTGCAGAGAACTAGAATTTTCAAAAATTCTAAACTATAACTGTTTTTGAACATTAGTTACAACAATTCCCAAAAACATTTTCTTTTCGCGTGCAAAAAATCGATTACTCACATTAGGTTGTTTTTTCTTTTGTTTGTGTCTGTCTGGGTTCTGACAGAATGGCACCGCACGACAACACGAGGGATAAGGGAAAGAAAATTGCCAACGAACAGTCATCATCCTCCAACCAACAAGGCCGCGAGCCTGAGCAGCATGAGAACACTATTATGGACTTCCTTCGGGAACAACACCTATGTGCTGATAGGTGCGTACCAGAAGATTATAGCTGGTTGAATCCGACAACATATCGATTGCTTGATATGTATCATGTGCCAGACAGGGTCGACCTACCCTTTGATTTGTAGAGGGTCATTGCGGGACTGATAGCAGCTTATGACGACACACTTGGAAAACTCGAGCATAATTCCATCACCAATCGCACCCGCGATAGGGAACTCGAGCGAGTGTGGGATGAACAGTAGGAGAGAGATACCTACCACTACAACCTGTCTCAGGGGGTAATGGGTATCCGTGACAGGGTCACCAAGCTTGAGTTGCGACCCAATCCAGCAGATTTGGAGCATAGACTGCATCAAGCACAACATCAGATTATTGCACTACAACATTCCAATGCAGCGCTTCAACACTCCGACGCGGCACTAGCGGCACATGTCGCTGCCCTTCAAGCTCAAATGGCAGCCCTGCAGGTCTAGGGAGCTCCTGTTCAGGAAGAAGATGAGGAACCCTTCGAGGAAGAACCTTTTGAGGAGGAGCCTCAAGAGGACATGGAGGAAGAACCAGATGTTATCGATCCTTGATCTAATCTGTCTTCTTTTCTTTTATTTTGTTACTTCGAATAAAATTGAGTGGGTGTTTATTTTATTTCGAATGTTTCAAATGCTGAGATTCATTGTGGTTGGATTTTAAATTTTGTAATGGATATCACATCTTTATTTTTCCAATGTGTTCGAAAAATTATGTCGTGTGATGGATGGATGCATGAATAATTGTTTAGTGCTTAATGAAATTGATATTGGATATATTAATTATTTGGTTGTATGCGTTCTAACGTATATAATGAAATTAATATCGGGGATATTAATCATTGAAATGTTTGTATGACAAACAGAATCATGACTGAACACCTCACATCAGCTCAGATCCAGGCTTTGATAAACGAAAACGTTGCGGCAACACTAGCTGCGGCTCAAGCGCAAGGAAACAATAATGGTGGTAAGTAAGAAAAATTGACTACATTTTTTTTCTCACTCTAAAAAATTATTCTCAAAAATAATTTCATGAAACAATCCAGGTCCAGCTCAGTTCACCATTAAAACTTACATGGATTGTAAGCCGCTCATGTTCAAGGGTGATGAAGGAGCCGTGGGTCTGCTGCGATGGCTCGAGAAATCAGAGAAGGTATTCTCAATGTGTAACTGCCCAGTTGCGAGTAGGGTCAGTTTTGCAACCGCTACACTCGTGGGAGCTGCCCTCACATGGTGGAACGCGCAAATCCAAATGCCAGGGCTCGACGCAGCAAACACTATGACTTGGCAAGAATTTAAGGATACTATCATGGAGGAGTATTGTCCTCGCGACCAGGTCAAGAGGTTGGAAATCGAGTTCCAAAAATCGAAAATGATAGGTTCTGAGGTTGAAGAATACACGGCTCGTTGCCACGAGTACGCGGTGCTATGTCCTATAATGGTTGATGCTGATTTCAAAAGGGATAGAAAGGTATGTGGATGGGTTAGCTCCAGAAATCAAGGGTATGGTTACTGCCTCAAACCCTGTAAATGTGCCGAATGCTATCAGGTTGGCCCATAAGCTGACTGACCAGGCCATAGAGCAAGGAACTTTGCCACCCAGGAAGGTCCCCAAGGGTGACCTAGATGGGAAACGAAAGAGAGATGACGACTCTAGTAACAACAACAATGGAAGGTCCTCCAACTTTCACAATCAAAACAAGAGGTACAACAACTCCAGGGGTGACTATAACAACAATAACATCAACAGTGGGGGCGGTAATCAGAAGCGCCAAGGTGGTAGCAATCAGAATCACAATGGGTGCAAGGGACGAGCACCTTTCTGCAATCGGTGCAACCAACACCACAATGGGGCACGCAAGAAACTCACTATGAGTGTTGTGGTAAAGGGGGCCACGAGGCTAAGAATTGTTGGGGTGAACTACAAAACCGTCCTAACCAGAATCAGAATCAGAATCAGAACCAGAGACAGAATAATGAAGGCCCTAGGGGGTGTTATGAGTGTGGAAAGCTAGGGCACCTAAAGAGGGACTGCCCATGGCTTCAAAAGAATAACAAAAATGCTGGAAACAACAACAACCACTGTAACAACAATAACAACTGTGATGATGGGGGTAGGAATGGTGGAGATGGCGCCAAAGGGCGAGCTTTTGTTATGGGTTCAGGTGAAGCGAGAAAGGATGCCAACGTCATTACCGGTAAGTTTCTTCTAAACAACTACTTCACAACTGTCTTATTTGATACGGGTGCCGAGAAAAGTTTTATCTCGACTAAGTTCTGTAAGTTGATTAAGGCTACTCAAACTCCACTAAAAACTAGGTATACGGTTGAATTAGCAAATGGTAAGCTTCTTGACACCACTCACTTGGTTGAAAACTAAACATTAGAACTATCTGGTCATAAACTAAGTATAAACCTTATGCCTTTTACCATCAGTAGTTTCGACGTCATAGTGGGCATGGATTGGCTATCCAAACATTAGGCGGAAATCGTCTGTCAAGAAAAAGTCATACGAATACCCATAGCAGGAGGAGAAGTACTCTCGATTCAGGGCGAAAAGGGAGGTGCTGTCTCCGGAATCATATCATACCTCAAAGCGCAGAAGTGTCTTCGGAAAGGGCACATGGCAATCCTAGCCAAAGTTACGGACCAAACCAGGGTGGAGAGAAAAATCGAAGACTTCCAGATCATACGTGATTACCCAGAGGTATTTCCTGAGGAATTACTTGGCCTTCCTCCACATCGGCAAGTAGAATTTGGGATTGACCTCGCTCCGGGAGCAGCTCCGATCGCGTGTGCACCATATTATCTAGCGGTGAACGAATTGAAAGAGCTATCCACACAACTGCAAGAACTGCTAGATAAGGGTTTCATTAGACCTAGCTCGTCACCGTGGGGAGCACTGGTCTTATTCGTCAAAAAGAAGGATGGCACATTCAGGATGTGTATTGATTAGCATGAACTCAACAAGGTCACTATCAAGAATCGATACCCTCTTCCTCGAATAGACGATCGTTTTGACCAGCTTCAAGGATCCAGTTACTATTCCAAGATTGATTTAAGGTCAGGCTACCATCAGCTAAGAGTCCGTGAGGAGGAAATAGAAAAGACAGCCTTTAGAACACGCTATAGTCATTATGAATTCTTGGTCATGCCTTTCGGGCTGACAAACGCCCCAGCCGTGTTCATGGATCTCATGGACCACCCTATCTGGATAAATTTTTCATAGTGTTCATCGATGACATCCTCATCTACTCTAAGACAAAAGAAGAACACGAGGAACATCTACGGTTAATATTAGAATTGTTAAAGAACGAACAACTCTACGCGAAATTCTCTAAGTGTGATTTCCGGATCCGAGAGGTTCAATTTCTTGGTCACATCGTCAACGAGCAAGGTATCCACGTTGATCCAGCCAAGGTCGAGGCAATTAAAAGTTGGTCTACCCCTAGAGCTCCTATGGAAATTCACCAATTCCTAGGTTTAGCAGGTTACTACCGTCGTTTTATAAAGGGATTTTCTCAGTTAGCTCAACTATTGACCGCTCTTACGCACAAAGGGGTTCAGTACAGACGGGGTGACAAGGAAGAGGCAGCCTTCCAAACTCTGAAAGAGAAACTTTGTACTGCACCTATATTATCTTTACCTGATGGGGTTGACGACTTTGAGGTCTATTGTGACGCGTCAATCCAGGGACTCAGATGTGTTTTAATGCAAAGAGGTAAAGTCATCGCATACGGGTCAAGGAAACTAAAGTCCCATGAGAAGAACTACACAACTCACGACTTAGAGTTGGGCGCTGTTGTATTTTCCTTGAAATTTTGGAGACACTACTTATACGGTACCAAGTATATGATATTCACTGATCACAAGATCCTTCAACACATAATCGAACAGAAGGAACTCAACATGTGGCAACGTAGGTGGGTCGAATTGCTAAACGACTATGACCTTGCGATAAAGTACCATCCAGGAAAGGCCAACATTGTGGCCGATGCCTTGAGTAGAAAGGAACATGTTAAACCTAGAAGAGTTCGAGCTCTCCAATTAACGATCCATATGGGGCAACCGGATAGACTCCGGGATGCTTAGAAAGAGGCCCTAAAGGAGGAAAATTTCGGGTCTGAATCGTTACGTGACGTCGATGGAACTTCTGAAGTTAAGTCCGATGGACTTCGTTATTATAAGGATCGTATATGGATACCTCTCCATGGAAATCATAGAGAACTGGTGATGGACGAGGCCCATAAGTCCCGTTATTCGATCCATCCAGGTTCTGACAAAATGTATCAAGATCTAAAGGGGTTATATTGGTGGCCCAATAT
Source organism: Deinandra increscens subsp. villosa (assembly GCA_039602395.1). Classification (NCBI taxonomy): domain Eukaryota; kingdom Viridiplantae; phylum Streptophyta; class Magnoliopsida; order Asterales; family Asteraceae; genus Deinandra; species Deinandra increscens. Next base: position 12,352 of record JBCNJP010012388.1, read on the forward strand.
GAAAGCTGACATCGCTAGATATGTTAGCAAGTGCTTGACGTGCGCAATGGTCAAAACGGAACATCAAAAGCTAGCAGGATTACTGCAACAACCTAAAATTCCCGAATGGAAATGGGAAGAAATCTCGATGGATTTCATCACGGGATTGCCCCGTTCTTCTGGTGGTAACGATATGATTTGGGTTATCGTTGATCGGTTAACAAAATCCGCCAATTTCCTAGCTATCAAGGAAAGTGACAAAACAGAGAAACTTGTAAAGATATACCTCAAGGAGATTGTCAAGCTTCACGGAGTGCCTTTATCTGTTATTTCTGACCGAGACCCTAGATTTGCTTCAAATTTTTGGGGATCCTTACAAACGGCGACGGGCACTCGCTTAGATATGAGTACCGCGAATCATCCTCAAATTGATGGACAGACTGAACGTACCATCCAAACTCTCGAGGATATGCTTAGAGTATGTGTGCTCGACTTCGGGAAAAACTGGGAAACTCATTTACCACTGGTAGAATTCTCCTATAACAACAGCTACCACACTAGTATTGGAGCCGCTCCATTTGAGGCTCTTTGCGGACGAAAATGCAGATCGCCAGTCTGTTGGGCCGAGGTCGGTGAGAGCCAACTCACTGGACCTGAACTAGTGCACGAGACCACAGAGAGAATCGTGCAAATCAGAAACCGCATGAAATCGGCAAGGGATAGACAAAAGAGTTATGCAGATAAACGCCAAAGACCGTTAGAATTTGAAGTCGGTGACAAAGTACTATTGAAAGTCTCACCGTGGAAAGGCGTAGTACGCTTTGGCAAGCGCGAGAAGTTGAATCCTCGTTATGTAGGACCATTCGAGATCACCGAGAGTATTGGTCCGGTGGCTTACCGTTTAAATCTACCTCCTGAATTGGATGGAGTACACAACGTGTTTCACATTTCGAACTTGAGGAAGTGTTTAGCTGACGACACTCTTATAGTTCCATTAGAAAAACTGAAAATCAATGAACAATTGTGTCAGGACCGATTTTTACATCAAGAATCCCGATCTTGAGCAAGAACAAAGGTTCAGATTCGAAAAACTCAAAAAATGAGATGAAGATAATGATGAGAAGAATCAATGGAAATCATAAACATAAGAAAGATGATGAACAAACAAGTCGAATGATTTCATTAATCGAACGATTACAATCAAGAAATCATGACAACACTCTCTCATGGAAATCCATGACTCACTCTCTCTCTCTAGAATGGAAATCTCACACTCCACAAGAAAATCATCATCTCCACACTCAGAGACTCTTTCTTGTACTGGGCACCCTCACTGTATATATAGTGAGGGTGACTAACAACAGAAACATAAACATAACTGAAAATTACAAGAAAGGCAAATAACATAAATATTAATTAAATCAAAGTTGATTTAATTAATCCGAAGCTTGACTCGCTCGAACCGATCTTCCGTTGACTTTTACGTTGACCGTTGACCCGAACGGTTGACTTTTCTGGAAAACGGTCTTCGGTCCAAACTGCAAGCCTCGAGCATCACAACC
>JBCNJP010012389.1:0-13890 GCA_039602395.1 Deinandra increscens subsp. villosa
GTTGTGTTTAGGACCAATGATGGCCCAATAAGGTGTGTTTAGTAGGGCAATGAGGGTCGGTTGGGACCAATAAGTCCTAGTAAGGTGTGTCTTATATAACCAATAAGTTGTGTTTAGGACCAATGATGGCCCAATAATGTGTGTTTAAGGGCAATGAGGGTCAGTTGGGACCAATAAGTCCTAGTAAAGTGTGTCTTATATAACCAATAAGTTGTGTTTAGGACCAATGATGGCCCAATAATGTGTGTTTAAGGGCAATGAGGGTCAGTTGGGACCAATGAGTCCCAATAAAGTGTGTATATAACCAATAAGTTGTGTTTACGACCAATTATGGCCCAATAAGGTGTGTTTAGTTGGGACCAATGAGTCCCACTAATGTGTGTATATAACCAATACGTTGTGTTTAGGACCAATGATGGCACAATAAAGTGGGTTTAGTAGGACAATGAGGGTTAGTTAGGCACCAATGAGTCCTAATAAGGTGTTTATATAACCAATAAGTTGTGTTTAGGACCAATGATGGCCAAATAATGTGTGTTTAGTTGGGACTAATGAGTCCTACCAAGGTGTATATAGAACCAATAAGTTGTGTTTAGGACCAATGATGGCCTAATAAGGTGTGTTTAATAGGGCAATGAGGGTCGGTTGGGACCAATAAGTCCTAGTAAGGTGTGTCTTATATAACCAATAAGTGTGTTTAGGACCAATGATCGCCCAATAATGTGTAATTAGTTGGGACTAATGAGTCCCACTAAGGTGTGTATATAACCAATAAGTTGTGTTTAGGACCAATGATGGCCCAATAAGGTGTGTTTAATAGGGCAATGAGGGTCGGTTGGGACCAATAAGTCCTAGTAAGGTGTGTCTTATATAACCAATAAGTTGTGTTTAGGACCAATGATGGCCCAATAATGTGTGTTTAAGTGCAATGAGGGTCAGTTGGGACCAATAAGTACTAGTAAGGTGCGTCTGATATAACCAATAAGTTGTGTTTAGGACCAATGATGGCCCAATAATGTGTGTTTAAGGGCAATGAGGGTCAGTTGGGCCCAATGAGTCCCAATAAAGTGTGTATATAACCAATAAGTTATGTTTACGACCAATTATGGCCCAAAAAGGTGTGTTTAGTTGGGACCAATGAGTCCCACTAATGTGTGTATATGACCAATACGTTGTGTTTAGGACCAATGATGGCACAATAAAGTGGGTTTAGGGACAATGAGGGTTAGTTGGCACCAATGAGTCCTAATAAGGTGTTTATATAACCAATAAGTTGTGTTTACGACCAATTATGGCCAAATATGGTGTGTTTAGTTGGGACTAATGAGTCCCACTAAGGTGTGTATATAACCAATAAGTTATGTTTAGGACCAATGATGGCCGAATAAGGTGTGTTTAGTAGGGCAATGAGAGCCGGTTATGACCAATAAGTCCTAGTAAGGTGTGTATATAACCAATAAGTTGTGTTTAGGACCAATGATGGCCCAATAATGTGTGTTTAGTTGGGACTAATGAGTCCCACTAAGGTGTGTATATAACCAATAAGTTGTGTTTAGGACCAATGATGGCCCTATAAGGAGTGTTTAGTAGGGCAATGAAGGTCGGTTGGGACCAATAAGTCCTAGTAAGGTGTGTCTTATATAACCAATAATTTGTCTTTAGGACCAATGATGGCCCAATAATGTGTGTTTAAGGGCAATGAGGGTCAGTTGGGACCAATGAGTCCCAATAAAGTGTGTATATAACCAATAAGTTGTGTTTACGACCAATTATGGCCCAATAAGGTGTGTTTATTTGAAACCAATGAGTCCCACTAATGTGTGCATATAACCAATACGTTGTGTTTAGGACCAATGATGGCACAATAAAGTGGGTTTATGGACAATGAGGGTTAGTTGGCACCAATGAGTCCTAATAAGGTGTTTATATAACCAATAAGTTGTGTTTACACGACCAATTATGGCCCAATATGGTGTGTTTAGTTGGGACTAATGAGTCCTACTAAGGTGTGTATATAACCAATAAGTTATGTTTAGGACCAATGATGGGGCAATAAGGTGTGTTTAGTAGGGCAATGAGGGTCAGTTAGGACCAATAAGTCCTAGTAAGGTGTGTATATAACCAATAAGTTGTGTTTAGGACCAATGATGGCTAAATAATGTGTGTTTAGTTGGGACTAATGAGTCCTATCAAGGTGTATATAGAACCAATAAGTTGTGTTTAGGACCAATGATGGCCTAATAAGGTGTGTTTAATAGGGCAATGAGGGTCGTTTGGGACCAATAAGTCCTAGTAAGGTGTGTCTTATATAACCAATAAGTGTGTTTAGGACCAATGATCGCCCAATAATGTGTGTTTAGTTGGGACTAATGAGTCCCACTAAGGTGTGTATATAACCAATAAGTTGTGTTTAGGACCAATGATGGCCCAATAAGGTGTGTTTAATAGGGCAATGAGGGTCGGTTGGGACCAATAAGTCCTAGTAAGGTGTGTCTTATATAACCAATAAGTTGTGTTTAGGACCAATGATGGCCCAATAATGTGTGTTTAAGTGCAATGAGGGTCAGTTAGGACCAATAAGTACTAGTACGGTGCGTCTGATATAACCAATAAGTTGTGTTTAGGACCATTGATGGCCCAATAATGTGTGTTTAAGGGCAATGAGGGTCAGTTGGGCCCAATGAGTCCCAATAAAGTGTGTATATAACCAATAAGTTGTGTTTACGACCAATTATGGCCCAAAAAGGTGTGTTTAGTTGGGACCAATGAGTCCCACTAATGTGTGTATATGACCAATACGTTGTGTTTAGGACCAATGATGGCACAATAAAGTGGGTTTAGGGACAATGAGGGTTAGTTGGCACCAATGAGTCCTAATAAGGTGTTTATATAACCAATAAGTTGTGTTTACGACCAATTATGGCCAAATATGGTGTGTTTAGTTGGGACTAATGAGTCCCACTAAGGTGTGTATATAACCAATAAGTTATGTTTAGGACCAATGATGGCCCAATAAGGTGTGTTTAGTAGGGCAATGAGGGCCGGTTATGACCAATAAGTCCTAGTAAGGTGTGTATATAACCAATAAGTTGTGTTTAGGACCAATGATGGCCCAATAATGTGTGTTTAGTTGGGACTAATGAGTCCCACTAAGGTGTGTATATAACCAATAAGTTGTGTTTAGGACCAATGATGGCCCTATAAGGAGTGTTTAGTAGGGCAGTGAGGGTCGGTTGGGACCAATAAGTCCTAGTAAGGTGTGTCTTATATAACCAATAATTTGTGTTTAGGACCTATGATGGCCCAATAATGTGTGTTTAAGGGCAATGAGGGTCAGTTGGGACCAATGAGTCCCAATAAAGTGTGTATATAACCAATAAGTTGTGTTTACGACCAATTATGGCCCAATAAGGTGTGTTTAGTTGGGACCAATGAGTCCCACTAATGTGTGCATATAACCAATACGTTGTGTTTAGGACCAATGATGGCACAATAAAGTGGGTTTATGGACAATGAGGGTTAGTTGGCACCAATGAGTCCTAATAAGGTATTTATATAACCAATAAGTTGTGTTTACGACCAATTATGGCCAAATATGGTGTGTTTAGTTGGGACTAATGAGTCCCACTAAGGTGTGTATATAACCAATAAGTTATGTTTAGGACCAATGATGGCCCAATAAGGTGTGTTTAGTAGGGCAATGAGGGCCGGTTATGACCAATAAGTCCTAGTAAGGTGTGTATATAACCAATAAGTTGTGTTTAGGACCAATGATGGCCCAATAATGTGTGTTTAGTTGGGACTAATGAGTCCCACTAAGGTGTGTATATAACCAATAAGTTGTGTTTAGGACCAATGATGGCCCTATAAGGAATGTTTAGTAGGGCAATGAGGGTCGGTTGGGACCAATAAGTCCTAGTAAGGTGTGTCTTATATAACCAATAATTTGTGTTTAGGACCAATGATGGCCCAATAATGTGTGTTTAAGGGAAATGAGGGTCAGTTGGGACCAATGAGTCCCAATAAAGTGTGTATATAACCAATAAGTTGTGTTTACGACCAATTATGGCCCAATAAGGTGTGTTTAGTTGGGACCAATGAGTCCCACTAATGTGTGCATATAACCAATACGTTGTGTTTAGGACCAATAATGGCACAATAAAGTGGGTTTATGGACATTGAGGGTTAGTTGGCACCAATGAGTCCTAATAAGGTGTTTATATAACCAATAAGTTGTGTTTACGACCAATTATGGACCAATATGGTGTGTTTAGTTGGGACTAATGAGTCCCACTAAGGTGTGTATATAACCAATAAGTTGTGTTTAGGACCAATGATGGCGCAATAAGGTGTGTTTAGTAGGGCAATGAGGGTCGGTTAGGACCAATAAGTCCTAGTAAGGTGTGTAAATAAACAATAAGTTGTGTTTAGGACCAATGATGGCCAAATAATGTGTGTTTAGTTGGGACTAATGAGTCCCAATAAAGTGTGTATATAACCAATAAGTTGTGTTTACGACCAATTATGGCCTAAAAAGGTGTGTTTAGTTGGGACCAATGAGTCCCACTAATGTGTGTATATGACCATTACGTTGTGTTTAGGACCAATGATGGCACAATAAAGTGGGTTTAGGGACAATGAGGGTTAGTTGGCACCAATGAGTCCTAATAAGGTGTTTATATAACCAATAAGTTGTGTTTACGACCAATTATGCCCCAATATGGTGTGTTTAGTTGGGACTAATGAGTCCCACTAAGGTGTGTATATAACCAATAAGTTATGTTTAGGACCAATGATGGCCCAATAAGGTGTGTTTAGTAGGGCAATGAGGGTCGGTTAGGACCAATAAGTCCTAGTAAGGTGTGTATATAACCAATAAGTTGTGTTTAGGACCAATGATGGCCCTATAAGGAGTGTTTAGTAGGGCAATGAGGGTCGGTTGGGACCAATAAGTCCTAGTAAGGTGTGTCTTATTTAACCAATAAGTTATTTTAGGACCAATGATGTCCCAATAATGTGTGTTTAAGGGCAATGAGGGTCAGTTGGGACCAATGATTCCCACCCAATAAAGTGTGTATATAACCAATAAGTTGTGTTTACGACCAATTATGGCCCATTAAGGTGTGTTTAGTTGGGACCAATGAGTCCCACTAATGTGTGCATATAACCAATACGTTGTGTTTAGGACCAATGATGGCACAATAAAGTGGGTTTACGGACAATGAGGGTTAGTTGGCACCAATGAGTCCTAATAAGGTGTTCATATAACCAATAAGTTGTGTTTACACGAACAATTATGCCCCAATATGGTTTGTTTAGTTGGGACTAATGAGTCCTACTGAGGTGTGTATATAACCAATAAGTTATGTTTAGGACCAATGATGAGGCAATAAGGTGTGTTTAGTAGGGCAATGAGGGTAGGTTAGGACCAATAAGTCCTAGTAAGGTGTGTATATAACCAATAAGTTGTGTTTAGGACCAATGATGGCCAAATAATATATGTTTAGTTGGGACTAATGAGTCCCACCAAGGTGTATATAGAACCAATAAGTTGTGTTTAGGACCAATGATGGCCTAATAAGGTGTGTTTAATAGGGCAATGAGGGTCGGTTGGGACCAATAAGTCCTAGTAAGGTGTGTCTTATATAACCAATAATTGTGTTTAGGACCAATGATGGCCCAATAATGTGTGTTTAAGGGCAATGAGGGTCAGTTGGGACCAATAAGTCCTAGTAAAGTGTGTCTTATATAACCAATAAGTTGTGTTTAGGACCAATGATGGCCCAATAATGTGTGTTTAAGGGCAATGAGGCTCCGTTGGGACCAATGAGTCCTAATAAAGTGTGTATATAACCAATAAGTTGTGTTTACGACCAATTATGTCCCAAAAAGGTGTGTTTAGTTGGGACCAATGAGTCCCACTAATGTGTGTATATGACCATTACGTTGTGTTTAGGACCAATGATGGCACAATAAAGTGGGTTTAGGGACAATGAGGGTTAGTTGGCACCAATGAATCCTAATAAGATGTTTATATAACCAATAAGTTGTGTTTACGACCAATTATGGCCCAATATGGTGTGTTTAGTTGGGACTAATGAGTCCCACTAAGGTGTGTATATAACCAATAAGTTATGTTTAGGACCAATGATGGCAGGTGTGTTTAGTAGGGCAATGAGGGTCAGTTAGGACCAATAAATCCTAGTAAGGTGTGTATATAACCAATAATTTGTGTTTAGGACCAATGATGGCCCAATAATGTGTGTTTAGTTGGGACTAATGAGTCCTACTAAGGTGTGTATATAACCAATAAGTTGTGTTTACACGACCAATTATGGCCCAATATGGTGTGTTTAGTTGGGACTAATGAGTCCCACTAAGGTGTGTATATAACCAATAAGTTATGTTTAGGACCAATGATGGCCCAATAAGGTGTGTTTAGTAGGGCAATGAGGGTCGGTTAGGACCAATAAGTCCTAGTAAGGTGTGTATATAACCAATAAGTTGTGTTTAGGACCAATGATGGCCAAATAATGTGTGTTTAGTTGGGACTAATGAGTCCCACCAAGGTGTATATAGAACCAATAAGTTGTGTTTAGGACCAATGATGGCCCAATAAGGTGTGTTTAATAGGGCAATGAGGGTCGGTTGGGACCAATAAGTCCTAGTAAGGTATGTCTTATATAACCAATAAGTGTGTTTAGTACCAATGATGGCCCAATAATGTGTGTTTAAGGGCAATGAGGGTCAGTTGGGACCAATAAGTCATAGTAAAGTGTGTCTTATATAACCAATAAGTTGTGTTTAGGACCAATGATGGCCCCATAATGTGTGTTTAAGGGCAATGAGGCTCCGTTGGGACCAATGAGTCCCAATAAAGTGTGTATATAACCAATAAGTTGTGTTTACGACCAATTATGGCCTAAAAAGGTGTGTTTAGTTGGGACCAATGAGTCCCACTAATGTGTGTATATGACCATTACGTTGTGTTTAGGACCAATGATGGCACAATAAAGTGGGTTTAGGGACAATGAGGGTTAGTTGGCACCAATGAGTCCTAATAAGGTGTTTATATAACCAATAAGTTGTGTTTACGACCAATTATGCCCCAATATGGTGTGTTTAGTTGGGACTAATGAGTCCCACTAAGGTGTGTATATAACCAATAAGTTATGTTTAGGACCAATGATGGCCCAATAAGGTGTGTTTAGTAGGGCAATGAGGGTCGGTTAGGACCAATAAGTCCTAGTAAGGTGTGTATATAACCAATAAGTTGTGTTTAGGACCAATGATGGCCCTATAAGGAGTGTTTAGTAGGGCAATGAGGGTCGGTTGGGACCAATAAGTCCTAGTAAGGTGTGTCTTATTTAACCAATAAGTTATTTTAGGACCAATGATGTCCCAATAATGTGTGTTTAAGGGCAATGAGGGTCAGTTGGGACCAATGATTCCCACCCAATAAAGTGTGTATATAACCAATAAGTTGTGTTTACGACCAATTATGGCCCAATAAGGTGTGTTTAGTTGGGACCAATGAGTCCCACTAATGTGTGCATATAACCAATACGTTGTGTTTAGGACCAATGATGGCACAATAAAGTGGGTTTACGGACAATGAGGGTTAGTTGGCACCAATGAGTCCTAATAAGGTGTTCATATAACCAATAAGTTGTGTTTACACGAACAATTATGCCCCAATATGGTTTGTTTAGTTGGGACTAATGAGTCCTACTGAGGTGTGTATATAACCAATAAGTTATGTTTAGGACCAATGATGAGGCAATAAGGTGTGTTTAGTAGGGCAATGAGGGTAGGTTAGGACCAATAAGTCCTAGTAAGGTGTGTATATAACCAATAAGTTGTGTTTAGGACCAATGATGGCCAAATAATATATGTTTAGTTGGGACTAATGAGTCCCACCAAGGTGTATATAGAACCAATAAGTTGTGTTTAGGACCAATGATGGCCTAATAAGGTGTGTTTAATAGGGCAATGAGGGTCGGTTGGGACCAATAAGTCCTAGTAAGGTGTGTCTTATATAACCAATAATTGTGTTTAGGACCAATGATGGCCCAATAATGTGTGTTTAAGGGCAATGAGGCTCCGTTGGGACCAATGAGTCCTAATAAAGTGTGTATATAACCAATAAGTTATGTTTACGACCAATTATGTCCCAAAAAGGTGTGTTTAGTTGGGACCAATGAGTCCCACTAATGTGTGTATATGACCATTACGTTGTGTTTAGGACCAATGATGGCACAATAAAGTGGGTTTAGGGACAATGAGGGTTAGTTGGCACCAATGAATCCTAATAAGATGTTTATATAACCAATAAGTTGTGTTTACGACCAATTATGGCCCAATATGGTGTGTTTAGTTGGGACTAATGAGTCCCACTAAGGTGTGTATATAACCAATAAGTTATGTTTAGGACCAATGATGGCAGGTGTGTTTAGTAGGGCAATGAGGGTCAGTTAGGACCAATAAATCCTAGTAAGGTGTGTATATAACCAATAATTTGTGTTTAGGACCAATGATGGCCCAATAATGTGTGTTTAGTTGGGACTAATGAGTCCTACTAAGGTGTGTATATAACCAATAAGTTGTGTTTACACGACCAATTATGGCCCAATATGGTGTGTTTAGTTGGGACTAATGAGTCCCACTAAGGTGTGTATATAACCAATAAGTTATGTTTAGGACCAATGATGGCCCAATAAGGTGTGTTTAGTAGGGCAATGAGGGTCGGTTAGGACCAATAAGTCCTAGTAAGGTGTGTATATAACCAATAAGTTGTGTTTAGGACCAATGATGGCCAAATAATGTGTGTTTAGTTGGGACTAATGAGTCCCACCAAGGTGTATATAGAACCAATAAGTTGTGTTTAGGACCAATGATGGCCCAATAAGGTGTGTTTAATAGGGCAATGAGGGTCGGTTGGGACCAATAAGTCCTAGTAAGGTATGTCTTATATAACCAATAAGTGTGTTTAGTACCAATGATGGCCCAATAATGTGTGTTTAAGGGCAATGAGGGTCAGTTGGGACCAATAAGTCATAGTAAAGTGTGTCTTATATAACCAATAAGTTGTGTTTAGGACCAATGATGGCCCCATAATGTGTGTTTAAGGGCAATGAGGCTCCGTTGGGACCAATGAGTCCCAATAAAGTGTGTATATAACCAATAAGTTGTGTTTACGACCAATTATGGCCCAAAAAGGTGTGTTTAGTTGGGACCAATGAGTCCCACTAATGTGTGCATATAACCAATACGTTGTGTTTAGGACCAATGATGGCACAATAAAGTGGGTTTAGGGACAATGAGGTTTAGTTGGCACCAATGAGTCCTAATAAGGTGTTTATATAACCAATAAGTTGTATTTACACGAACAATTATGCCCCAATATGGTTTGTTTAGTTGGGACTAATGAGTCCTACTGAGGTGTGTATATAACCAATAAGTTATGTTTAGGACCAATGATGAGGCAATAAGGTGTGTTTAGTAGGGCAATGAGGGTAGGTTAGGACCAATAAGTCCTAGTAAGGTGTGTATATAACCAATAAGTTGTGTTTAGGACCAATGATGGCCAAATAATATATGTTTAGTTGGGACTAATGAGTCCCACCAAGGTGTATATAGAACCAATAAGTTGTGTTTAGGACCAATGATGGCCTAATAAGGTGTGTTTAATAGGGCAATGAGGGTCGGTTGGGACCAATAAGTCCTAGTAAGGTGTGTCTTATATAACCAATAATTGTGTTTAGGACCAATGATGGCCCAATAATGTGTGTTTAAGGGCAATGAGGGTCAGTTGGGACCAATAAGTCCTAGTAAAGTGTGTCTTATATAACCAATAAGTTGTGTTTAGGACCAATGATGGCCCAATAATGTGTGTTTAAGGGCAATGAGGCTCCGTTGGGACCAATGAGTCCTAATAAAGTGTGTATATAACCAATAAGTTGTGTTTACGACCAATTATGTCCCAAAAAGGTGTGTTTAGTTGGGACCAATGAGTCCCACTAATGTGTGTATATGACCATTACGTTGTGTTTAGGACCAATGATGGCACAATAAAGTGGGTTTAGGGACAATGAGGGTTAGTTGGCACCAATGAATCCTAATAAGATGTTTATATAACCAATAAGTTGTGTTTACGACCAATTATGGCCCAATATGGTGTGTTTAGTTGGGACTAATGAGTCCCACTAAGGTGTGTATATAACCAATAAGTTATGTTTAGGACCAATGATGGCAGGTGTGTTTAGTAGGGCAATGAGGGTCAGTTAGGACCAATAAATCCTAGTAAGGTGTGTATATAACCAATAATTTGTGTTTAGGACCAATGATGGCCCAATAATGTGTGTTTAGTTGGGACTAATGAGTCCTACTAAGGTGTGTATATAACCAATAAGTTGTGTTTAGGACCAATGATGGCCCAATAAGGTGTGTTTAATAGGGCAATGAGGGTCGGTTGGGACCAATAAGTCCAAGTAAGGTGTGTCTTATATAAACAATAAGTTGTGCTTAGGACCAATGATGGCCCAATAATGTGTGTTTAAGGGCAATGAGGGTCAGTTGGAACCAATAAGTCCTAGTAAGGTGTATCTTATATAACCAATAAGTTGTGTTTAGGACCAATGATGGCCCAATAATGTGTGTTTAAGGGCAATGAGGGTCCGTTGGGACCAATGAGTCCCAATAAAGTGTGTATATAACCTATAAGTTGTGTTTACGACCAATTATGGCCCAAAAAGGTGTGTTTAGTTGGGACCAATGAGTCCCACTAATGTGTGTATATGACCAATACGTTGTGTTTAGGACCAATGATGGCACAATAAAGTGGGTTTAGGGACAATGAGGGTTAGTTGGCACCAATGAGTCCTAATAAGGTGTTTATATAACCAATAAGTTGTGTTTACACGACCAATTATAGCCCAATATGGTGTGTTTAGCTGGGACTAATGAGTCCCACTAAGGTGTGTATATAACCAATAAGTTATGTTTAGGACCAATGATGGCCCAATAAGGTGTGTTTAGTAGGGCAATGAGGGTCGGTTAGGACCAATAAGTCCTAGTAAGGTGTGTATATAACCAATAAGTTGTGTTTAGGACCAATGATGGCCCTATAAGGAGTGTTTAGTAGGGCAATGAGGGTCGGTTGGGACCAATAAGTCCTAGTAAGGTGTGTCTTATTTAACCAATAAGTTATTTTAGGACCAATGATGTCCCAATAATGTGTGTTTAAGGGCAATGAGGGTCAGTTGGGAGCAATGAGTCCCACCCAATAAAGTGTGTATATAACCAATAAGTTGTGTTTACGACCAATTATGGCCCAAAAAGGTGTGTTTAGTTGGGACCAATGAGTCCCACTAATGTGTGCATATAACCAATACATTGTGTTTAGGACCAATGATGGCACAATAAAGTGGGTTTAGGGACAATGAGGTTTAGTTGGCACCAATGAGTCCTAATAAGGTGTTTATATAACCAATAAGTTGTGTTTACACGAACAATTATGCCCCAATATGGTTTGTTTAGTTAGGACTAATGAGTCCTACTAAGGTGTGTATATAACGAATAAGTTATGTTTAGGACCAATGATGGGGCAATAAGGTGTGTTTAGTAGGGCAATGAGGGTAGGTTAGGACCAATAAGTCCTAGTAAGGTGTGTATATAACCAATAAGTTGTGTTTAGGACCAATGATGGCCAAATAATATATGTTTAGTTGGGACTAATGAGTCCCACCAAGGTGTATATAGAACCAATAAGTTGTGTTTAGGACCAATGATGGCCTAATAAGGTGTGTTTAATAGGGCAATGAGGGTCGGTTGGGACCAATAAGTCCTAGTAAGGTGTGTCTTATATAACCAATAATTGTGTTTAGGACCAATGATGCCCCAATAATGTGTGTTTAAGGGCAATGAGGGTCAGTTGGGACCAATAAATCCTAGTAAAGTGTGTCTTATATAACCAATAAGTTGTGTTTAGGACCAATGATGGCCCAATAATGTGTGTTTAAGGGCAATGAGGCTCCGTTGGGACCAATGAGTCCCAATAAAGTGTGTATATAACCAATAAGTTGTGTTTACGACCAATTATGTCCCAAAAAGGTGTGTTTAGTTGGGACCAATGAGTCCCACTAATGTGTGTATATGACCATTACGTTGTGTTTAGGACCAATGATGGCACAATAAAGTGGGTTTAGGGACAATGAGGGTTAGTTGGCACCAATGAATCCTAATAAGGTGTTTATATAACCAATAAGTTGTGTTTACGACCAATTATGGCCCAATATGGTGTGTTTAGTTGGGACTAATGAGTCCCACTAAGGTGTGTATATAACCAATAAGTTATGTTTAGGACCAATGATGGCAGGTGTGTTTAGTAGGGCAATGAGGGTCAGTTAGGACCAATAAATCCTAGTAAGGTGTGTATATAACCAATAATTTGTGTTTAGGACCAATGATGGCCCAATAATGTGTGTTTAGTTGGGACTAATGAGTCCTACTAAGGTGTGTATATAACCAATAAGTTGTGTTTAGGACCAATGATGGCCCAATAAGGTGTGTTTAATAGGGCAATGAGGGTCGGTTGGGACCAATAAGTCCTAGTAAGGTGTGTCTTATATAACCAATAAGTTGTGCTTAGGACCAATGATGGCCCAATAATGTGTGTTTAAGGGCAATGAGGGTCAGTTGGAACCAATAAGTCCTAGTAAGGTGTGTCTTATATAACCAATAAGTTGTGTTTAGGACCAATGATGGCCCAATAATGTGTGTTTAAGGGCAATGAGGGTCCGTTGGGACCAATGAGTCCCAATAAAGTGTGTATATAACCTATAAGTTGTGTTTACGACCAATTATGGCCCAAAAAGGTGTGTTTAGTTGGGACCAATGAGTCCCACTAATGTGTGTATATGACCAATACGTTGTGTTTAGGACCAATGATGGCACAATAAAGTGGGTTTAGGGACAATGAGGGTTAGTTGGCACCAATGAGTCCTAATAAGGTGTTTATATAACCAATAAGTTGTGTTTACACGACCAATTATGGCCCAATATGGTGTGTTTAGTTGGGACTAATGAGTCCCACTAAGGTGTGTATATAACCAATAAGTTATGTTTAGGACCAATGATGGCCCAATAAGGTGTGTTTAGTAGGGCAATGAGGGTCGGTTAGGACCAATAAGTCCTAGTAAGGTGTGTATATAACCAATAAGTTGTGTTTAGGACCAATGATGGCCCTATAAGGAGTGTTTAGTAGGGCAATGAGGGTCGGTTGGGACCAATAAGTCCTAGTAAGGTGTGTCTTATTTAACCAATAAGTTATTTTAGGACCAATGATGTCCCAATAATGTGTGTTTAAGGGCAATGAGGGTCAGTTGGGAGCAATGAGTCCCACCCAATAAAGTGTGTATATAACCAATAAGTTGTGTTTACGACCAATTATGGCCCAAAAAGGTGTGTTTAGTTGGGACCAATGAGTCCCACTAATGTGTGCATATAACCAATACATTGTGTTTAGGACCAATGATGGCACAATAAAGTGGGTTTAGGGACAATGAGGTTTAGTTGGCACCAATGAGTCCTAATAAGGTGTTTATATAACCAATAAGTTGTGTTTACACGAACAATTATGCCCCAATATGGTTTGTTTAGTTAGGACTAATGAGTCCTACTAAGGTGTGTATATAACCAATAAGTTATGTTTAGGACCAATGATGGGGCAATAAG
Source organism: Deinandra increscens subsp. villosa (assembly GCA_039602395.1). Classification (NCBI taxonomy): domain Eukaryota; kingdom Viridiplantae; phylum Streptophyta; class Magnoliopsida; order Asterales; family Asteraceae; genus Deinandra; species Deinandra increscens. The sequence goes on from JBCNJP010012389.1 coordinate 13,735, forward strand.
GTGTGTTTAGTAGGGCAATGAGGGTAGGTTAGGACCAATAAGTCCTAGTAAGGTGTGTATATAACCAATAAGTTGTGTTTAGGACCAATGATGGCCAAATAATATATGTTTAGTTGGGACTAATGAGTCCCACCAAGGTGTATATAGAACCAATAA